>JASCZI010091319.1:0-20062 GCA_036250425.1 Stylosanthes scabra | reverse complement strand
TGAGGCCTTATATGAGCTTTACAAGAAGCTGAGCAATTCGATTATTGCAGATGGTCTTATTCACAGGGTGAGTTAAGTCTTACACTTCTTTTCCCCTCTAGATATGTCAATTGTCATATATGCTAATCTTGGTACTTGGCTATTAAGATTACCGAATTTCTGATCATAAGTTTTAATTTCAGGAAGAATTCCAACTTGCACTCTTCAGGAATAAAAACAAGAGAAATCTGTTTGCGGACAGGGTTTGTAACTTTGATCTAATCATCTATCTATAGTTTGGAAGTGTTTAATCTTAGCTCTGTTTCATGTTTTAATCTCCTGCTAATCCATGCTCAATTTTGTTCCTCCTTTATAGATTTTTGATCTATTTGATCTCAAGAAAAATGGGGTCATTGAGTTTGGAGAATTTGTTCGGTCATTAGGTGTATTTCACCCAAATGCACCTTTGGAAGACAAGATCAAATGTAAGATACAACCACTACATAATAATGCTTCATATTCATACCTGATGCCTATTTTTCCCCCTCAAGAATAATATTCAATTTATTATATTGGACTGCAAAAATGGTTCATTTTCAATTATTCATCATTGTATTGAGTTGCATATAATGATTTTGCAGTTGCTTTTAGGTTATATGATCTAAGGCAGACAGGGTATATTGAACGAGAAGAGGTATAGTACTTTTTCTATTTCCTTCAACAAATCACTATTAAGGGCTATTATTTCTTGCTTTTTGAAATATATGAATTGTCCTTAAGTTGTTATTAATGTTAGTTTCATTATTTTCTATTTATATATTATCAAAAAGGAATTCCCTATCATTCTTTTTGGTTCACTTTGTATTGCATTGCTTAAAGTAACAACGGTTTCATGCAGTTGAAGGAGATGGTGTTGGCACTTCTACACGAGTCTGATCTTGTGCTTTCAGATGATATTGTGGAAAACATTGTGGATAAGGTTGTTGAGATTTCTCACCTCAATTACTACTTTTCAAGTGCTCTTTCAAATCAATGTTTCTAAATTTGTATATACTTTCCTCCACAGACTTTTAGTGATGCTGATACAAAAGGTGATGGAAGGATTGATCAAGATGAGTGGAAAGCATTTGTGTCTAAGCATCCATCCTTGATAAAGAACATGACCCTACCATATCTAAAGTCAGTATCAGCTCCTTTCCATGAATCTTAAAATTTTCAGAAAATAAAAAAAAAAGAAAAATAGAAACAGTAGATATGGAATCCTAATTCATTCTTTTAATACTTGCATGGGTAAAAATTTCAAATAGAACGACTATTTTTTTAAACATTGAAAATGTAAAAAATTAAAAAAATATATTTAGAAGTTAGGAAGATACTTACGAGGATGAGTTAGGATTTCAAATAAGTTTTCTTTCAAAAAATAATTGTTAATCACTCAAAAGATATTTCATCCTTTTTTAAATAATCGTCAAATCTGGACAAAAGGTACATTAAGGAATCAATGTATCCAAACCATTCATTGTTGATGCAGTGATTGAATTGTTTAGACATTAACCCTTAAATTAATCTACCTCTGTCTGAATTGAAAGTTATGTAGAAGGGATAAAACTGACATATGGTCATCTCATGAATGTTTGCCCCCCTATCTTGCAGGGATATAACCTTAGCATTTCCCAGTTTTATTGTAAATTCAGAAGTTGAAGATTCAGATGTGTGTGTATGATGCTTTGGCTTTTATCACTTGTGCTTAAAAGTGGGGTGCAAGGATGGTTGAGTTGCATGAGTAAAATTACACATGGAAAAGTTCTATGAAAAATTTCAACCTCATTTTTAACCTCGAACCAATCATAATTAGGGGATGATATGAAATGAGATGACCTCTCCTGCGGTGCTATTGTGTCTTTGGTTTTCACAAGGCTTCGGAGAAGAACTTAGTTTTGCAGAAGTTCATGCTACTATGTGAGGATAGCTTGAATTGCAAATAGATGTTTACTTGAATTGCAAATTCAAGTGCAAGGATAGCTTTAATTTTGAGCATTTATGTAAATAAGAGAGGTGTAATGTAATTAGTTTTATGTAACTTGATTCTGCCATCCTGCTTGACTTGAAAATTTTAGCCTTCATAATACCACTTTTATTAGGGAATATTAAATATTTCGTAATGCTACCATTGTTAATTTTCAAAACACATGAATACAATATAATAATTATGTATAATTACGCATAGAAATGGTATATCTCAACATAGAAATTAAAATAAAACAATTACTTATAGACAATGGCAATATAATCGTGTCATATTGGGGGATAAAATTGAAACACACTAAAATATTGTAAAATTAAATTCAAATATTAGAAATATAATTAAAATAAAATATAAATATCCAAAACAAAAATTTGATTTACTATTGGCAAAGTATTAGCCAACTTTTTGTCATCAATATTTAAAAGTACTTGTATTTAAAAGTACTTGTTTTATTCTTTGGTAGAGTAAAAGTACAGTTAAAAAGAACGAACTAATATTAAAGCTTTACCAAAGTAAGTTTTTTTAAGCTTTTTGAAAAAATGCATGTACTTATTTTTTTTTTTTTTTAAATAAAATAGGGCATGAAGCCCAAAAACAAAGACTTAAATACAAATTAAATGGGGTAAGAAAGCCCTTCTTTCATCATCTCTAAGGATAGGAATCATTTCTGGAGGAGGAATATCCCAAAACATAAACTCAGTATCTAAGGTTAGGCTTTTTTTAGCAAGTCAATCAGCATAGTTGTTCCCCACCCTAAAAATCTGAACAAAAGCTAACTTCTAACTCCTTTCTTTAAGCTCGTTGACTTTCCTCCACAAAGGATTGGGATGAGACTTTAAACTCTTGCTCCCATTAATCCTCTGTGCCACTGCTGCAGCATCAATTTCCACCACCACTTTCCTGAAGCCCATGTCCCAAGCGATCTCCAATCCTGTTATAACCCCCCACATTTCCGCATTGAAGACAGTCCCATGTCCTAGCTTCTTAGAGAACCCAGCTATCCATCTCCCCTCTTCATTCCTCCGGATACCGCCACAACCGCTTCTCCCAAGATTTCGCTGAGCTGACCCATCTGAGTTTAGTTTCACCCAGCCAGCCGATGGTGGTCTCCAACTAATGTTCTTCTCAATTCTCCGTTTCTGGTTCTCCACCCGGTAAGCTCTTGCAATCGCCTCTTTCATCTCTTCTACCTGTCTGATTATTTTTGTATGTGGTTGATGTGGCCTTCTGTAATTCTGATCATAAATTTTCTTGTTTCTCCAATACCAAATTCTCCAAATAGTTATGATAAAAACATCCCTCCAGTTTTCTAGTTGATTTGTTCCCCAATTTTGATTGAAATTCATCTCTATCCACTCTGTCCACTCCAAATCAAAAAATTGTGGAATAGTAGATGCTCTGATTAGCTTAACCCACATAATGGAAGCTTTTGGGCAGTCTCTCAAAACATGTATGCAGTCTTCTACTCCCTCATTGCAGAGTTGGCAAATAGCATTACTTCCAAATATGCGAGCTTTCCTTTGGTTGGTCATTAATTTCTTGTGCAACGCTGTCCATAGGAAAATCTTGGCTCTTTGAGGTCCTCTCCACCGCCACAGCTCTGTCCATATGTTCTTCTCTTTTTCTGGCCAGTTAGCTAGAGCTTTGTAGGTAGAGTTGATATAGAACTCTTCATCATGGGAAAACTTCCATCCTACAGAGTCGCCCTCATTATTTAGGTTAGGGGTTTTTGTTCCATAATGATGTCAACACTTCTTTGCGGGAGAGTCTGTTTTAGTTTATCAGTATCCCAGCTTCCATCGTTCTTGGTCCATTCCCAAACAAAACTGTTGGGGTCAGAAGTTAAGGTATTGGTTGCTTGGTTTATTAGACGTCCTTCTCCTTCCACCCATTGGTGCTGCCAGAAACGGGTAGATAACCCATTTCCTATGTAGTGGATAGTGCATTGATTGAAAGTTGGCCAAAGCTTTGCAAGTTCTTTCCATAATGCTGAATCTGTTTGTTTTGCATTGAATTGATCCGTAATGCTGTTTCCACCCAAGTATTTATGGATGAATACTTGAGCCCACATAACATTAGGATTTTCCTTGATCTGCCAAAGAATTTTCAAAAGAAAGCAATCGTTCATGGTTTGAAGCTTTCTAAACCCCAACCCTTGCAAATGTTTGGGTTGGCAGAGCTTCTTCCAACCAATCAAATGCATTCTTCTTTGGTTTGGTTCGTCTCCCCATATGAATTGTCTCTGAAACTTTTCTATTTCCATGCAGATGCTTCTTGGAACTCTCTCATGTTGCATAGTGTAGTTCAATGTGGGACTGAGCACACTCTGGGCAAGCGTTATTCTTCTAGCCTGAGAAAGACATTTGCTCTTCCAGCCTTTGAGTTTGTTATGGACTCTCCCAATGACATCTTTAAACTTCTCTTTCCTTCTTACATTATTTGTCACCAATGCTCCCAGGTACTTTCCAAGCTCCTTTTGCTCCTTGAAACCTGAAATGTTCAAAATGTTACTTTTAGTAGTATTAGAAATCCCTTTAGAGAAAGTGATCGAGGTCTTTTCTTTGTTGATTTTGAGTCCCGCTTCTTGACAGAATGTGTCCATTATCTGCATAATACTTCCTATTTGATTCTCAGTGGCCTCCGCAAAAAGCAAAAGGTCGTTTGCGAACATTAGGTGAGAGATATTTGGTCCTGTTCTTCCCACTTTCATAGTCCTCCAGCTTCCTTCCTGCATAGAATTTTCAATTAGATAAGAAAGTTTATCCATGGCTATAACAAAAAGATAAGGGGATAGAGGGTCTCCTTGTCTTATTCCACTTCCTGGATTAAACTCTTCCGTTTTTTCCCATTCCAAATGATATTATATCTAACTGATCTGATACAACAGATCACAATATTTACAAAATTGTTAGGAAAGCCAAATTATTTTAGCCTTTGTTGAAGGTAGTCCCAATTGAGTCTGTCATAAGCTTTTTCGAAGTCCACTTTAATGGCCATGAATTGTTTTTTCCCTTTCATCTTCTTCATAGAGTGCATGATCTCTTTTGCTATAAGAACATTATCATGGATTTTTCTGCCAGGAATAAAACTCGATTAGTGTATTGCAATTCTCTCATATAGGTGGGGTTTGATTCTGCTCACTAAGATTTTAGTGATGACTTTGTAGGAAACATTGCAAAGAGCAATTGGTCTGAATTGGGATATGAATTCAGTGTTGTTGATTTTTGGCACCAAAATTATAAGAGTGGAGTTGCTTTGTTTAATCGTTTCTGTTCCACTCCAGCTAGCTTTAACAAAATCACAAAGCTTCCCCTTCATGATTTCCCAATTGTTCTTATATATCACTGCTGGAAAACCATCACTGCCTGGTGCTTTGAAAGAACCAATGCTAAACAGAGCATTCTTTATCTCCTCTTCATTAGGAATAGCCAACATTTTCCTGCACAGAGAAGAATCAAAATTAGGAAGGTTAGGAGTTAGATTGTTATTTGGAATTATTCTCACCTGCTCCTTGTAAATGTCTTTGAAATAATTAATGACATTTTCTTTTAGAATATTAGTGTCATCAATCCAATTCCCTTGACTGTTTCTAAGTTTGATGATTTTGTTCTTTCCCCTTCGAATCACGGTTTTAGTATGATAATAACGTGTGTTTCTATCTCCCTCCACAATCCATCTTTGCCTAGACTTTTGCATCCAGAAGGTTTCTTCTTTATCAAGAATTTCCTCTAGCTCCTTATTTAATTCCTTTTCCAGCTCATCCAGAAAGGGGTTGCTGCCATAATTTCTGCTTCTTTGAATCCCTGCAAGCCTATTTAATATTCTTCTCTTTGTTTTGAAAATATTCCCAAAAGTATTCTTGTTCCAATTTAGGAGATCAGTTTTGATAGTTTCCAAGGAATTCAGAAGATTAGATTTCTTTTCCCAACTATTTTGAAGACAGTTCTGGAAATCTGGATGTATAGACCACACGGCTTCATATCTAAAATGTCTATTGGACCAATTCATTTTGCTCTTTGCAGTTTTGATTAGAAGGGGATGGTGGTCAGAGTTGGTTCTAGCCAACACCTCCACTGAAGCCTCGTCAAATCTAGTTCTGCAGGCATGATTAGCTAAAGCACGATCAAGCCTTTTAAAGACTCTATTCATGCCCTCCCAGTGGGGTCCTTTCCAAGTGAATCTTGAACCAATGAAGCCAAGATCAATTAGCCCACACCTATTTATCCAATTAGCAAAAGCGTTGCAAGCTCTTATATCCACTTCAGCTCCCCTTTTTTTCTCTGATCTGTCTTTAATTTCATTGAAATCCTCCGCAATCATCCAGTCGTCCCTCATGTTGTTTGCAATATTTATAAGTTTAGGCCAAAGCAACCTTCTATTCTGGCTTTGGGGGTTAGCATATACTGCTGTCAGAAACCAATTTCTCTCATTTTCATGTTGAATTCTCACATGGATGTATTGTTTGTCCTGCTCTATAACTGAAATTCCTAAGTTGGGGTTGTTCCAACAGATCCAAATGCCTCCAACAAACCCTTGTGCTTCTTCTAAAATGAAATTAGAGAAGCCAAGGTTCTGGATTACTGTTCTAGCAGTATCTCCACTGCATTTTGTTTCCATGAGCACTGTAATATCAGGCTTGTACTGATTCAAGATCTCTTTAAAAGTGCGTCTAAAGGAGACACTAGCCGCACCCCTGACATTCCAAATTATTGTAATCATTAGTATAAAATTAAATTAAATAGGGAAATAAAACACAAGCTAAAAAAAAACAGCAATATTAATTCATGTTCATGTCAGTGTCTTGTAGACCGCTACGCTCTGGAATGGTAAAATCTACTCCCTCAATCAAATTCTGATAAGGATTGTTTTCCTCTATGTCTGTATCCATGTTCTCTCCTTTTTCTGCATTTACTAAATTAGGATCTGGTGGTTTTCTTTCTTTCACTGAGGTCTGGATAGAAGCTTCTACTTCCTCCTCCATCATGGTGGGTGTTGCATCTTTTGCTTCAGTCCAGTTTTCCTTGTAGTGACTTGCTCTTGTAATCTGGCTATTCCTCTTGTTGTTTTCCTTTGTTTGACTTCTTGTTTGGTTGCTATGCTTATTCTCTTGAGGTATTTTCGAAGCTGTGTTGGCAACAGCAGTGCTTTCATTGGTTCTTTTTTCAATTGTGTTTCTTATCTCTTGACTTTGTTGATTCTTCTTTTTTTCTTTTACCATGCCATCTTTATCTCCTTTGGTGTTTGTTGTGTTGATTCCTTTTGGTTCTTCGATTTTGTGCAATTTTTGTTCTTCTTGATTTTTTTCTTCTTCATGTATTTGCTCTACTGTAGATTCTTCAATTTGCAATACACTGAATCTGGATTTGCTTCCTTTCTCAATCTTCTTGCTAGTTCCTTCTCCTGTTTTGTTTCCTTCTTCTCTATGTCCTCTTCTTCCTCTTTTAGGTCTCTGTACCATCATCCAGGCTCCATAGCTATCTTTGCCTTCCTCCATAACTTGTTTGCCTTTTTCTTGTCTTTGTGTGTTTAGACCATCTATGTTTTTCTCTTGTGTTGTGTTTTTATTGCTATTAGTAACTTCTGTTGCTATCTTCTTGTTACTTTCTGTGTTGATATTGACTGTTTCTGCTGTCTTTTTCTATCAAGGAAAAGAGCTTGATCATGATCAATTTTGCCACAAATGAAGCATAATTGATGGATCCCTTCATACTCCACCAGATATTCCTCCCCCTTGATCAGGTATTTTCCCATCAAAGGCTTGGATAAGTCTACTTCTACACACATTCTTGTATATTTTTCTCTGTTGGTGCCCTCTGTATTCTTGTCTAACTTCACTGTTTTTCCTATTAGATCTCCTATTTTCTTGAGTATAGCATGATGGTAGAGCTCAATAGGGAGTCCCAGAAGTCTGACCCAAGCAGTGACCTTCTCGATCCTTGCTATTTGGGGATTGAAATTGGGTTCCCAAAGCCTAACGGTTAAGTAATGGTCAAAAATTTTCCAGGGACTATCCATTAAAGCAAAGTCATAATCATCACTTGCATAGAACTTTACCAAGTAGAAGTCATTGCTAAGGTCAATGACATCAATTGTTCCCTTTTTCCCCCACATTGCAGTTAACCTTCTTTTCATTGTGGCAAACCCCACCCTTCTACCCAAGAGCTTTACAATCAACGTGTTTTTCCATGGCCTTCGGAGTTTCTCCTCTGTACTTTTACTAAATAAGATATTATAGAGTCCTTCTTTTGTTTTCTTCACAGTGATCCCTCCTATTCCACTCATTCTTTTTATTTTCTCCATGTCTTTTTCTTCCTCTGACATAGCTTCCCCTTCTTCTTCTTCTTCTTTAGTTTTTGATTCTTCTTCATCTTCTTCTTCACTAAAGTTATCATCTTCCATTTGATTTTCACTCAGGTTCCCTTTCACCATCTGAGCGAAAGTTCTTCCTTTTTCAACTACTATGGTGGAATCATGTTGGATCTACATCAGTTCCTCTTTGTCGTGCATCCACTCCTCCTCTCGTGGAACCAAAGAGTGAGTTCCCTGAAGCCATCGTCTTCCTTACGCACCTTCTTGACGCTCCGATTCAGTTGGTCTTGCTCCTCCGAAGAGGATTGGCGCTCATGTGGAGCCCCTCGCGGGGTTCCGTTGCTGGACATTCGCTTCTCGTTCTCAATAACGATCGGTTGGGTGTTCACTCTACTAATTCCTTTCTCAAATGCATGTACTTGTGGAAAGTGTAAAAGCACTTCAGCTTCTAGTTTTATATTTGGTCAATAAAAAAAAATTGATGTATTTGTAATTGTAGCTTTTAAATATTTGGGAGTGTTTTTGAAAATATCTAAGATTAAGTTTTTTAAAATTGACTTATGTTTATTAAAATTAAAAAATATAATATAATGTCAATTACTAATAAGTAGTCAAGCTTATTATTATATTTATATCTATTTTTTTAATTTTAAAAAATATTTTACCAAACATAATTTTTATTACTTGTGTTTAATGAAAATTATATTTTATTTAATTTTACCAAATATAAGTGATACATCTTAAAAAAGTGACCAAATATAAGTGATACATCTTAAAAAAGTGTCTTTCAGATTACATTTAATAAATTCTTTTCAAAAAATAAAACATTACAAACCAAATTTAAAAATATTGATCAATATAACTCAGCTCTGATAAGTTGATCATGCAATCCATGGTTTTTTTGGACATACAACTCACACACACCACACTCACAGACACAATCCATGTTTGTGTCTGTGTGTCTTTTTTTTTTTTTGGTAATGATACCAAAAAGGATCGTTATTTTCATGCAGTACAGTCCTTCTTGTTTGTTCAGCCCACATCCTGGTCAAAAGGAATCAATGACCGAAAGAAAAATTATTAAACCGAATAACTATTTTAATTTTTTAATTTTATCCATTTCAGCTATCCCAAAATGACCCCCAAAAAAAAGCTATCCCAACATACATATATCAAGTCTAAAAACGAAACCATATGTCCATATTTTAAATACAATTTAAGTTAGTCAACAAAAAAAAATACAATTTAAGTTGTTTCGATCATGTCCAAAAAAAAAAAAAGTGGTTTCGATAACTTTTCTAACATGATCTAGTATGTAATATCAAATATGTACAACACTATTAATACTTAATAGTTTAATACCTTCCCTATGATTTCATTGTCGTGTGATTATTGATCATTAATTAACAACGCTATCCTTTGTAGTTTGTGCCGTATAAACACAATCCACACTTTATTTTATTATTATTACTAACATAGACATGAATTTTATTTTTTGGTCCCATTGAAAGCGATTACTATTACTACTAGAGACTTGATATCTACATTTTATGTTATAGGTTATTTGGTAAGTTTCTTTAAACTAAAATTAATCTTTTTGGCCGCATTGCCTTTCACTTTTTAAAAAATTTTATACCAAGAAAGAAAATAATTTTGAGACATTAAATTTCAATAATAAATAGATATAAATACAATATGGCATAGATGATATTCGAAAATTTATATTGTTGACAAAATTAATGATAGAATATACGTTTTTCTTAAGTTAAAATTTAACGGTATTTATTCTAAAAGTGTTCTAGAAATTAGATTTTATTGTGTTTCTGCAAGTATAATTTAAAAAAAAAATATAGATATTTTTATCCTTAAAATGTAAGGATTTTGCATTAAATAATTTTTCGCTATTTAATAATTAAAGAAAAAGTATAGATAATCATGTATTCTAAACTCTAACCAACAAATTAGATAAAAGAAAAATAGAATATTCGTAACTACCGTACATAACTTTTAAAATAAAAGTCATAAAACATTTGAAACCTAAAGTAATTAATAATCAGTCAACTTTTTATTTTTTAAATTAAAATATTTAAAATTTTAAAAAATAAAACATTTAATTTAAATTATTGATTAATGTTGATTAAATTTTTATTGGCTATCTAACATTGTTGATGAATAAAAATAATTATACTAGGTAGCCAATAAATTTTTAACCAATAATAATCAACAAGAGATAAAAGTTCAATAAAATAAAATAAAAAAATTAATTCATAAAAGATGAAACTCAAATAAATAATAATATTTTAAATTTATTGGTTAATATTAATTATCAAAATGTAATATTGGTTATTTAAATTTTTTCATAAAAATATTTAAAATATTATAAAAGGAGGTCTAAGATCAAATTGTACTCCATTTTCTTCTGACTTATTTCTATGATACTTTTAAATCTGAATAAAATGTACCAGTATTTCATATTTTTTTCGGTACCATTATTTCTGTAGTTTCCATGTAAATGATTATTGGTTTCTTTCAGTTTAGGGATAAAGCCAAAGTCAAAAGCTTTTAATGTTATCTTAAAAGTTAAAACAAAATATTGTTGAATGATTGGAATAAAAAAATAAAAAATAAAATAAAATTGAAGAGGTTTCCATGTACATTTGTTTTCCCATATCAAAATTCAGATTCGTAGTCTAAAGCTATCAAACTCAACACAACCTTCATCTCTCTCTCTCCCCTCACAAGTTCAGAGTTTCAGTGATTCCAATCAAATCCATTCCATACGTACAAATTCTTATTCTCTGTCAAAATCTCTCTCTCTCAATCCCATAATTTCTTTTCCAATTAACAATTTCTTGTTCGTTTTCATGGCAGATCCTTCCAATCTTAAACCCAGGTTAGATTCTAACTATCGTTATCCTAGACAATGAAGCTGGATTAGCTTTAAATGCCCCCTTTTATTCTCTTATGAGCTTTAATTACCCTTTAATTAATTAAAAAATCGTTTCTTTATGTTCCTTGGGGACTAGAACTGTTTCCATAACTATTTTGTGATCTGATCCAGTTGCAGTTGAATAGGCTAACATGTTTTTTTTCCCCCTGGTTCTGTTCACTGAACTCTAATTAGCATAGTTGTTAGTAATCCTAAGTAACTGTTAAGGAGGGGGTGGGGGTGTTTAATGCTGTTTTATTTGGTTAATGTTGAAATGTAAGTGGAAAACCAAATAAGCCAAAATAATTTGGTTTGATTTCGTTGGTTGCTTTTGCTTCACTTTCTAGCTTGCTTGGACCAATTGATGTTTTAAGGGTGTTCCTCTCTTTTTAAATGGTGCTCTATTGATTTAAACATCCACCAAGAAGTTCAGACTTAAAAGTTATTCAAATTTTATACCATATGTGCTTAGTCTCCATCAAGGGAAACTTTTAGGTTTCCATGGTGCTTTTTATTTTGGTGTGTTCCTGTTGTGAATGAAAATTTACAATTTTTGTAGGTAAACTTTAGACACAGATTCTTATAAATTAATGTCCTTGTTCATTAAGGTTTACAGTGAAAATAAAATCAGAATAAAAATTCATATAGTCAAAGATGATTAGCTCGGTTGATAATGATAACTGATGTTGAACCAATCAAAATTAAAATAGTCAAGGTCAGATATAAAGGAATTATTCATAATTTATCACTTGAAGATCCTATCATTTCTTGTTATTTTCAATGTGATTGGACCTAGGTTCAAATGTTTGTAAGATGCCTATGGTTGTTTTCTGTGTTGGAAGTATACATTTGTCAATTTTCCACCCCTCTTTAATGCTCTGAAATTCATGCTCTGTTGCAGTTCAATCTTATATCCATTGGTGTATCTGTAATGCAATCAGTTGATGAACGAGAAGAGGAATCCAAAGCGTCCAAGATCACTGTATTCCAAAATGCCTATGACAGACTCTAATGATGTGCAGAGTTTTGATAATAGCATTGTTTTCCCTGTCGAAGACATTGTACAATATCCCTTGCCTGGCTATGTATCCCCATTTTCAATAAGTTTCAGTCCTGATGATAGTTTGGTGTCTTATTTATTTAGCCCTGATTACACATTAAATAGAAAGATTTTCGCATATGATCTGAAGACCAACAAGCAAGAATTGTTATTTAGCCCTCCTGACGGTGGACTTGATGAGAGTAATATTTCAGCGGAAGAAAAGTTGAGGAGGGAAAGATTGAGGGAGCGCGGGTTAGGAGTGACGCGGTATGAATGGGTGAAGACAAGTTCGAAAAGAAAAGCACTCATCGTGCCGTTGCCTGCTGGGGTTTGTTTCTCTGTCATTCAAAAGAATTGCTTTATTTTGTGAGAATTGTTTCATAGGAATTGCTTTGAATGGTTATGTTTCTATTCAAAAAGAGAAGTCATGATAGGATTTTAAAATATATGCTGCACCTTAGAACTTAAAGCAGGTAGGAAGACTGTATTAAAAAAATGCATGCATAGGTACCTATTACTCCAATAGTTTAAGCAGGCATGTATGTATTTTGTTGAGAAATTTTGTAGGGAAATATACTTTTTTTCTTTTTATTCTGCCCTTTTGTGTTTTGTTTTGATAAATTACTACAAATAGTCAAGTTTCGAATGATTTTGCCTTTTACATGTGAGCAGATTTATCTTCATGATATTTCCAATTCAAAATCAGAGCTCAAGCTTCCAAGTACATCAGCTTCACCCATTATTGATCCACATCTGTCCCCAGATGGATCGATGCTTGCTTATGTAAGAGACTGGGAGTTGCACGTGCTCAATCTCTTGACTAACGAATCAAGGCAGTTGACCCATGGTTCCGCAGGAAATGGTTTGGTAAGTCTAGTAGTCGGTTGGCCTTAATGTACTATGGTTGATGACTTTGCATTCTATGAAAAACCGTTTATTGATCTTGTTAGTCACCTGAATGAATAATGTAACCTTTCTAACTATGTTAAGGTCAGTGTTGATTTGTCAAGGAACAATATGTAGTAGGATTCTAAGGTTCTTTTCTGATTTATGAAAATAAAGCAGTATTGGATTAGATTAAGTTGGATCTTTTAAAAGAGTCAAGTTACTCATGATTATCCAATAGGCCTTTTGCTTGCACTTTTTGCATTGTGTTTACTTTGGACTCTGGTAGAAGAAACAACCTTTTTGCTCTTTTTGATAGTCTCTGTCTTTCAAAATTCTGACAATGGGTTTGTTTATTGCAGACTCATGGGCTTGCTGAATATATAGCTCAGGTGAGATTTCTTGAAATTATATCTTTTTTTGTAGAGCTTTATTATAAACCGTATATTCCTTATACCAAGTAGTTTTCCCTGTCACACGTGACTGGGCAAGTTGGGAATAACAAAGTTCTGAAATTATGGGATTATTTACTGTATCATTGTTATTTACAGTAATATTTTCATCTGATTTTATCATTGTCATTAAGATGTTAGGTGCAGTCTTATACTGGTTTTCATTTTAAGAATAACGGTAGTTTTTCCGATTGCAGGAGGAGATGGATAGGAAAACAGGATATTGGTGGTCACTGGACAGTAAATATATAGCTTTTACCGAAGTTGATTCTTCCGAAATACCACTCTTTAGAATCATGCACCAAGGTAAGAGCTCGGTTGGTTTGGATGCACAGGAAGATCATCCCTATCCTTTTGCCGGGGCTTCAAATGTTAAAGTGCGCCTAGGAGTTGTTTCGGTTTCGGGAGGCTCTACCACTTGGATGGATCTTCGGTGCGGGGGTGCGGAACAGCAAAACAATGAAGAAGAATATTTGGCCAGAGTCACTTGGATGCATGGAAACATTTTGACTGCTCAGGTTTTGAACAGGAAACACACTAAAATAAAGATCCTAAAGTTTGATATCAGAACAGGCCAGAGGAAAACTCTATTGGAGGAAGAAAACAACACTTGGATCAATATTCATGACTGCTTGACGCCTCTTGATAAAGGAGTTACGAAGTTCTCAGGTGGATTCATCTGGGCTAGTGAGAAATCAGGATTTAGGCATCTTTATGTTCATGATGCAAATGGGACTTGTTTAGGACCCATCACTGAAGGTGAATGGATGGTCGAGCAAGTAGCCGGTCTGAATGAGGCTACAGGATTAATATATTTTACCGGGACCCTAGACAGTCCTCTGGAGTCCAACTTATATTGTACAAAACTTTTTGTTGATGGAAATCAGCCACTTCAAATCCCCGTCAGGCTTACACGCGGCAAGGGGAAACACATTGTTGTCCTTGATCATCATATGCGAAGTTTTGTTGATATCCATGACTCCCTTGATTCTCCTCCTAAGGTGTTACTTTGCTCCTTAGAGGATGGAAGCGTAATAAGGTCTTTGTACGAGCAGTTATTTACTATTCCAACCTTCAAAAAGCTTCAACTTGAACCACCAGAGATTGTTGAAATACAGGCCAATGATGGCACTACATTGTATGGGGCTATATACAAACCTGATGCATCAAGATTTGGACCTCCACCTTACAAAACTATGATCAGTGTTTATGGTGGTCCAAGTGTACAGCTTGTCTGTAACTCTTGGCTTAGTACAGTTGATATGAGAGCGCAGTATCTGAGAAACCGAGGCATCTTAGTTTGGAAGGTCAGTTCCTTGAATTTTACTTGATTATACAAGTAATGAAATGTTTTCCTGAAGAGATTAATGGCATTGAGATGAACAATCCATCAGTTCACCCGTGCATTTATTTTTTCACCTTGTCCTTTTTGAGTTTTCTGGTATGCGACTTTGTCAATATGTTTGGTTCATCCTTTAAAGTCGGTTGTTTTTGTTGTTATTTACAGTTAGACAATAGAGGAACTGCAAGACGTGGGCTGAAGTTTGAAAGCCATTTCAAGAGCAAACTCGGTCAAGTTGATGCTGATGATCAGCTAACTGGAGCAGAGTGGCTTGTCAAACAAGGGCTTGCACAAGCTGGTCACATTGGATTGTATGGTTGGAGCTATGGTGGTTACCTCTCAGCTATGACCCTGTCGAGATATCCCGATTTCTTCAGATGTGCTGTGGCTGGTGCCCCTGTCACGTCATGGGATGGATATGATACATTCTACACAGAGAAGTACATGGGATTGCCATCTGAAAATCAATCCGGGTACGAATGCGGCACTGTGATGAACCACGTTCACAAGTTGAAAGGACGGTTGTTGCTTGTACATGGCATGATTGATGAGAATGTGCATTTTAGGCACACTGCTAGGCTTGTTAATGCTCTTGTGGCGGCTGGAAAACCATACGAGCTAATAATTTTCCCGGACGAACGTCACATGCCACGGCGCCATAGAGACCGAGTTTATATGGAAGAGAGGATATGGGACTTCATAGAAAGGAATCTGTAAGATAACTTGTTTATGCATCTTGCATTGTTGTGCTCTTATTTATTGGGCAGAGTAGTTTCTGAAGTTCCTTATACACAGAATTGTTTATATATTTTTTTTTTCCCATGGCTGATAACTGGTTAGTTACTTTACTTCTGGGGAGATTGGCCATTTTGCTCGTTTCATTACTGAGGAGAAAGAATCAATAAAACTTTATGAGCCAACAAGTTTAATCCTGTCGTATAGCCAGGAGAATTACCATTACCAGTAGATTGATCTGATATAGTTTTTCAAATATGTTTCTCTTCCTTTTATGCTTTGAATTAAGTAAGAGATTTTGTTTGGTGGAAGTGTTGCATTGTAAAATTTTAAGAGTTAGTTTAACTTACATGGGGGTGTTTTACTTTTACTTAAAGATTTGTGTACTGCAAAGGAATTGTTTTAGCTTTAAAGGCTCCTGCTACCATTTACATTACACCGTTGGGAGAATCATATTTGTGTTCTGTTCAATAATGGAGGGTTGTCATTTTGGCGACGTAAGAAATCAGTCTACAGGTGGTGGGTTTTGCTGGTTGAGAATCAGAGTAGCTTTTCAGGCTCATTTCTTAAAATGCATTAATTAATCTTATATTTTATTAGAATCGAGTTTACCCTCAATTAATTATATTTAATGTTATATTAATACAAGATATACTAATAAAATGCTGTTATAATAATTTAATATTCTGAGAATAACTATTAAATACATCTACTAAATGCTAAATGTGTGGTTTTTATTTATTGAAAGTTATTTTGAGTTATTTTATTAAACGATTATGACGTGATTCTTTGAAAGCACATTTTTTATAGCTCAAAGACTTTCGCTTCTTGAGAATCGCAATATTATCAAACCAAGTCTAAATATATTAAAGTTACTTTGTTTTATAATTGAAATAATTGAATAATATTAAATGTAGTAAGTATGTAATTATAAATGTTAAAGTTAAATAAAATAACTTTGAGTTATTATTTCTTTGGTTAATAATTTTCTCTATCCAAAATCAAGGCACAAGAATGAACCAATACACAGTGTAAAGCACACTTGTTGATTGAAAACCAATAACCAATTTATGGTTATTAAATTGTTGGTTTTGTTTTAGTCTTTTTAGATATGAATTTCCCCCAATTGGAGACAAGTAATATAAACTTTTGATATGCAATGGATTGCAAGAAGTAGTGATCCGAAGCAGTTACTTTGTTGATCCAAGAATTAAAAGCTTTGAGTTAAATTAAATGTATATTAAAATTAGTTATTAAATCAGTTATTAGTATATAATACGTATTTGAATATAAAATATATTTATAATTTAATTTATTATTAATATGTATTTTATATTTTAATATGTATTATATACTAATGATTAATTTTTTTATGATTGAATTTGGTATGTAAATAGAATTGTAGCTAAAACTTTTTTGTTGCAAATTGAGATCACTTATAACTATGATGCTTATTTTGGGACCACTTTGGCACTTTGATTGGATACTCTGTTCCTCTTAAAGGTAGCATCAGCGTTCATGAACTAAAGTATTTAGTAATATATAAATATTATCACGTGTATAAAAACAGAAATTCTTCATTGAGGCATAATTTTATTGGTAAGATGAATACAATTGACAGTAAAATATTGTCATAATTCTTTTTTTCTTAAATTTAAATCTCTACTTAAAAGCATTATTCCATTGGTATTTTCTTCAATTTTTATTGGTAAATTTAGATAATACGAATTCTTATTTCATGTGTCAAAATATAAAGGTGTTAATGTTAGGATTGTAATAAGGGTTAATTTTAAATTTGGTTTTTGAAATTTCACCTATCTTTAAAATAATTATTTAACTTTTTTTTAATTATATTTAGTCCCACAAATTCAAAAAAGATAGCTCATGTTAGTTCATCGAACAATTTTTATTTCTTATACCTTAACGTCGTGCTAATATAAATCAATCAATGATACTATCACAGTAAATATACAATACTGTTTTATAAATGATAATTAAATTAGATTTAAATAGTATTGTTTCAATTTATATTTAGAATTAGAAGTGAAGCAGAATTTTTTTATTAAATGCTCCTTGAAACGACGATGTTTCAATATAATTCGAGCATTAATCATAAAATGACATTGTTATTGATAGAAATCGTATAAGTAAGTTTCTTAGAAATTAGCGTAAGTTATATTTATAAACTTGAGAAACTAAATAAAGGTAAATAAATTTCTGAGAGTATTTTATGAGTGAAAGTTTATAGACAAAATTTAAAATTAACTCTTATAATTATTTATAATTACATATTGGTTATATATGATATTATCTAATTATTTTAACGGTAACTTAAAAATACAAAAAGAAAATCATTTTAAATTACTTTAATCTGATTTTCTATGAGTGCTTAAACATATTTTACACTGGGTGTGCTCAAAGAAACAGGTGAAGGAAAATAAAATAGCAGTAATGTGGTGCTTTAGGAATGTATTCATCTATCTGACGTGGCGAACATCTATTGGATCACATCATGTGTAATCGCGTAGTAAGCACTAACCTTATTTGGCCAATCTCAATATCGTAATAATGCGTTATAAATATTCTTTATGTTATAAATATACCATTAGTAATATGGATGTCCTACCATTATTAATAATGGAACACTAAGTTTATCAATGGAGCACTATTACATGATAATGGAGCATTATTACTATTTGGTGGAGATAGTGAGTTTACCTTTTAATTTCTATAAATACCAAGGTTCCAAACTTCATAAAATGCACATATACAAAGCATACATATATGCATGAAGTGTTCATTGTCTTCTTTGAGACAATATAGTGTTTATGTAATATTCTTATGAATGTATTTGTATAACACATATTGAGAATTAGTAACAAAGTTCTCTTACTATCTCATATAAATTTTCTCCTATTTATCTACTATTATTATTATTTTAAAACACGTTATCAGCACGAGGTTCTGATCAATTCTCTTCGAAGCATAAAGCTATAATCAGGTTTCTCCGAAGTAAGGTATTAATCTTTCATCATGTCTAATCTATCTCGTCTTGAATTTGTACCCCTAAATATATCCGGTAATAATTTTCTATCATGGATACTTGATGTCAAAATCCATCTTAATTCAATGGGTCTTGAAGACACTATTGTGGCCGGAAAAAGTGCATCTCAGAAGGATAGTGCTAAAGCAATGATATTCATTCGTCGTCATCTTGACGAATCCCTGAAAAATGAATATCTCACATTGGAAGATCCTGTAGATCTATGGCAAAACCTTCATGATCGGTATAATCACCAGAGGACGGTTATACTTCCTCGTGCCCGTTATGACTGGATGCACTTGCGTATACAAGATTTCAAAACCATCAGTGATTACAACTCAGCTATGTTCAGAATTACCTCACAGCTGAAATTGTGTGGTGAAATAATCACTGATCATGATATGCTTAAAAAAACCTTCACTACCTTCCATGCCTCTAATATAGTCCTAATGCAACAATATCGTGGAATGAACTTTTATAAATATTCTGATTTAATTTCAGTCCTTCTTGTTGCTGAGCAGAATAACGATCTGCTCTTGAAAAATCATGAAAGTCGCCCTGCAGGCGCTGCCCCACTCCCTGAAGTGAATGTGGCAAATCATGACCCCAGAAGGGATAAAAGAAAGGAAATTAATAAAAGAAAATTTTATGGAAGGAGAAGGAATAATTTTCACAAGAAAAAACCCCACCTGAAGTGGGAGAGGAATAACGGGCATAATAATAAGAAAACGGAGAATAAATGCTTTCGTTCTGGTGGTGTTGGCCATTGGTCTCATACCTGTCGTACTCCAAGGCATTTGGTCGACCTTTATTAAGTTTCATTGAAGAAAGATGATAAAGAGAAAGAAACAAATTTTGTTTCAACAAGTGATGCTGAAAATCACTCCACCCACTTTGATTTCTCCGATTTTCTTGAGGATAATGAAGGAAATATTGCCAACTTGATTAATGATGGAAATGTGTAATATAAGTACTTGTTATCTATATGTCATTAAGTATTGTAAGATATGTTGTTTTTATTTGAAATTTTGTATCATATGTTTGCATGATATAAATGAAATTCGAGTATAATTTTTATGTTTATGCTTAAATGAAAACATTGAAAAGTCTAGAGATTAAAGTATAATAAAATAATTAATGATCAAAGAGAAAGCGTTATAAAAACATAATTATTAAAATCAAATTGGATTGAATAATTTCACTAGAAAGTAAACAAAAGGAAAAACAACTGAAACCAATGAGTTTCAAACCCATATCTAGGGGTTTAGAAGGCGCTACCTTGACCACCATGATATGTTTGGTTTAGTGATTATATGTGCT
>JASCZI010091316.1:19734-30456 GCA_036250425.1 Stylosanthes scabra | reverse complement strand
GGAGATGGAGGCGTTGCACAAGAAGAAGGAGGAGAGGCGTTGCAGTTGCAATTGCAGTTGCAGAAGAAGAAGAAGAAGAAGAAGAAGAAGAAGAAACGCGTGAGGGCGCGCGTGTGGTGGTGAATGTGGGGAAAAAATACTTGGATGAGCTTGGTTGGTCAAATTGCTTGGATGTGTAGCATTACTGATATAACACTAAGTACAAATGGGTGCCATACAGCAATGTATGAATATTACTTAATACCTGTAATTTGATAATTTTTCCAAACATTAAAAAAAAATAGACTAGTTGATAGTTCAAGATGAAACCTGGTTGGTTATGTGCTGCCATGGCAAAGGAGACCCCAGCTTTTCTAGGTTTTCTCGGAGGGTGGCACGCATTCCAATAATGCGGTCTGCCATAACCTGTAAAGATAACATTAAAGGACATCACAATCTACCAACAAATGTTTATGTTTGCCTATAGTTCGTCTTTTTAAGTCAATTTTTTTGGCATGTTGTCTTTTATATTGATTATTATTCATGGACAAGACTGGATCCAAGTAGCGAACCCAATCTAATAGGAGAAAGCTTTATTAAGAAGTTAAGATTATTAAGATAATATTTTCACTAATGAGTTATATTATGGAAAAAAATTAATTTACCACTATATACCTTCATACACCCCTGTCTTTCTTCTTTTATTTTGATTTTTGTATTGAGATACACTGTTTTTGTATTATAGGTAACAGTTTCTATGCTTGTATTACCGTATAGAAAATATCATAATCTTAACTTTTTCAATAAAAGCTTGTACCATTGAAGCGTTATATTCTAAAACTAGTTACATATAGAAACGTGCTTAGTAACAACTTAAATGTAAATTGTGGCAGAGACAAAGTAAATTATGTCAGCCATCATTGTGTAAGAGAGAGAGAGCGCATATTTAACAAAACACTCAAGACACAACAAACATTGCAACAAACATTGTATTAAATTTTTTAACTAATTCTGTTCCAGTAATAGCATTTTGCACGATATGGTACTACAATGCATTTGCATAAAATAAAATGAATCTGAATGCATGTGTAAATAGGAGCACTCTACCTTAACTTCTTTAAGCCATAAATTCTTCAATTCTGGATCACCAAGGACAGTTGAAACTATGAGTGCTCCATGAACAGGTGGATTACTGTACATTGGTCTGGCAAGCAGCTGCAACTGACTTTTTACTGCCACAGCTTGTTTCTCATCTTCGCAAAGCACACTGCAAGCAACTTAAGAGTATGAGTTCTTTCCTTTGATGAATGTAAATCACAGCAAATCCAAGATTCCATAAAACAACTCAAGGTTTCAAGCTTTGGAGGAAATGGACTTATATTAAATAATAAGGGAAAATATGAAAGACCAAGATTCATTCCACAAGGCATTTTGAAGTTTTTAGTGTCACTTCTGCTTAACAGCTTAATTATTATAACTTGGCTTCAAGCAGAAGCTATTTTTACCAATGTGCTATATTTTCCTTTATTATCAAAATGACATCCTTTGAAAATAATTACTCAGATACCATTTCAGTAACAAGTTTCAAAAATGTGGCGCATTTTTAAAAAATCCCATTCACTCGGCATTAAAACTTAGTCGCATGTAGGTTGTCTTATAACTATGCACCAAGAGAATAATCACACTCCAACATATCTTGCTTCCAAACGACAATAAAAGCCATTGAGAGTGTCATAGCATTTTGGTCCTTAGTGTAATAGCATACTTACAAAAGCAAGATTATGAAGACATATTTATTATAAGATAACTTTAAAATTACCTAAGGCATCCTACTCTCTGGCCATACAGTCCCATATTTTTCGCATACGACTGAGCAAGTCCTATCAAATGACCATCCTCAAGGAAAATCCTGATGGCCTTTGCATCTCGCGCTGGATCACCACTTGCAAAACCTTGATATGCCATGTCAAAGAAAGGAAAATGACCTTTAACCTGGAAGTAAGCATAACAATAAAACAAGAAAAGTCAAGAATCCAAATGGGAACAAACAATTAAAGCCCATAATGTGTTATATACCATTCTCTAAACAGTTTACCAATTTACCTTGATAAGGGAAGAGATCTCCCGCCATTGTTCTTCTGAAGGATCAACTCCAGTAGGATTGTGAGCGCAAGCATGAAGCAGAAAGAATGAACCGTCTGGGGCATTCTGTAAAAGAAGTATAAATAACAGGCAAAGTTTAATCTATAAGTTGACTTATAAAGCAAAATCTGAAGAATGAAGGTTTTATACCTTTATATCTTCCATCAGTCCTGAAAAATCCAATCCTCTAGACTCGGGGTGATAGTAACGGAATGTCTTCATAGGGACACCAGCATCCCTCCAAATGTTATGGTGGCTGCAATGTTGATTTAGATAATAAACATCCAGGCATACATGGGACAAAAAGAAAACTCATAACTAAATCTCAAAGTATGAAGGCCATTAAAAGACAATGGAAAAATTGAATATTTAAGGAAGACTTGTATCAAATACTCACTTCGCCCACGTAGGCACCGGTATATAGATCTGGCTGTTTGGGTGGAAACGGTGTTGAAATGCGGCGAAAAGTCGGCATGCACCAGTTCCAGATAGAGCCTGAACTGCACCTATTCTTTTATCTTTGATGAACTCAGAGTTCTCTCCATATGCTAGCTTTAGTGATTCTTCCACCATCTTTACGCTTCCACCTATAGGAAGATACTCCCTGGCCAAACATTTGTTTCAGTGTAAAGCAGTATGGAGTATGGACAATAATCTCGTATAAGATTACCATAAGAAAATGGCGGAAAAAACTGTTTCTGATGGAATACTTTGCTCCATCCACCCTGTGATTTCAAGTGTCATTTGTTTATCTGATACCTCAGAGAAAATGAAAACAGAGGAAATTTAAACTTGGTTATCTGATACAGCCTTCACTTCAAAGTTTTTTACTTAATAAACAGAAAAAAATGCCATCTTTGCCAGCTGACACTTTAAACCCTGAAGTGTGCATCACTTATCTTTACTTCCAGAAATATTTGAACAGCAGATGAAGAATTCATTCTGTCATAAAGAAAGTTAAGAAAGTTCCTCCATAACAATATCAAGGAACTCGTCCCCAAATGCTTTTTTAAAATTTTATTATTATTATTATTAGATGAACCGACAAAATTACATATGAAAAAATTTGAGGTAGAAAAAGTACACACAAAAGTTGGTAAATAACAAAGTACAAATTAGGCCTTACAAACCCACTAATATCATGAGGTGTACTTTGATATTTACGAATCTTTGTTGTGTACATTTGCATTGAAAAACTCTTTAATATGTACTTTTGTCCATTTTCTCTTATTATTATTATTATTATTATTATTATTATTATTATAAAATCTACATGGTGAACACATTATTTAAGAGGATCCATGCATTAGCTACACCATTTTATGTTATGGACAACATAAATTAGAAGGGGAAAAAAATTAACCATCCCTTCATTCTACAAAACCAATTACATTATTAGAATAATTCTGAAGTTGCCCATTGATCATCCCAACCTATACACATTATCTCCTTTATACCCAGTCAGGTAGGTACACATTTAAAAGAATATGGATGAGAAATAATTTAGCAATGTTGATAAGTTTTCAGATTTCAGAACAGAAAAGCAAAAATAAAGCAGGATTCTCTTGGTCCTTCTCACCTAAAGAATCCAATACTCATTCTCAAATTGTACACTGAACTTCCCCTCCAATAATTAAAAGGTAGGTATCAGCTCAACGTAAGAGATAGACACCCAATGAGTACACACAACATTCCTCTATCCAAAAGCCACTATTCTATACCAAAAGTGGGTGGAGTGCGGGGAGAGAGAGAGTGAGAGATAGAGTTCTGAGATAAATAGAACATGAACAACGGGCTTCATATTCCAAAGTGCAACAAATTAGACAAACTTTGCGTGAATACCACCCAAATTGGCACTCTTAAATTGTAAGCAACTACAAATTTGCAAGATCGGAAGTGTGTTCCTAAAAGATTTTGTGAGGTTGGTCCTAAAAAAATCGGTCATTGTACAATTAGATAATATGTGTTATAAAATATTGGTTAATGACTCATCATCCAATTATTGTATGATATGCGATACTTAAATATGACATGTCATTATTTAATTGGCGGAATGAATGACTAATAAAATCTTTCACAAACACAATTTGAAAAAAGAGATCCACGAATTTGCAAAATATTTTTGTTTAAGTACGGTTTTTTTGAGTTCTTTGTTTCTTTGCTTTTTTTACTATACTCCACTCTATTATATTGATCTCGGAATTAAAATCGGAAGAGTACAAAAAAATATAGCATATTCACTCACATGAACTGGCTTCCTGCAATCCTCCTCTCCGCTTCTCTAACACATTCCAGAACCACTGGCTTCCCGTTGTCATCACGATATGCACCCTTTTTGCAAATAAAAATTAATTAATTAAATAAATAAATAATAATTTTTTTTGGTGATCAAATAAATAATAAAAATAATTCCGAGAAAGAACAACCTTGTAAATAAAAATTGTGAACAAAGCATAAAAATTATTTTCCTCACTGTTGCATGCAACTCTTTATTATTGCTAGGAAAAAATGCACCAGAATAGTAGAATCAGAATTTTGAGCTAAAAATTTACAAAATATTCGGCATTAAAAAATTATTTGCGTGACGTTATAAAGCTAGAACACTACCTACTAAGGCGATTGGCTGATGGCTTCACTTTCCGAGAAAACGAACGAGAAAATCAGTTGGAAACGGAAAAGTGAAAATGAAAGAGTAATAGAGGAACTCACAACTCCAACATTGACTTTGTTTGGACTCTGATCGGCGAGAAAAGCTTCGGTAACACCTAGGATTGGATCCTTGGGAGCTGGCTCGATGCTCCGGAACCACGATGACATGAATCTAGCTTCGGCTACGGCGGAGGTGCGGCGGAGGAGTTGTCCGGATAGCGAATTGCGAATAGCCATGACTCAGAGATGACGCGGCGTCTTGGATCGATGAAACGGAGGAAACAGAGAAAGACAGAGAAAAAGGGAAGACTGAACACTGAAGAGAGTTAGAAGAGAACGATAAAAACGGCACGTGTCTTGTCCTAAATGGTCGTGGGATGTGGCACTTTTTTCAATAAATAAAATAGAAAATCGAAATTGTACAAAGCTAATAAGTTCTTAATAAATGTTTCTCAACCCAAAAAGTTACGAGTCAAATATTTATATTTATATTTTAATATTTTAGAGAAATTTCAGATTACTAATAAATTTTTGTGTTTTATATTTTAAGTAATATATTTTCCCATGCTTTGCACGAAAAATTTAAATAAATTTAAATTATAAAAATTATTTAGTATTATTATTAGTTGTACGAAATATACATTCAATGGGTTTTGGGACTACCGGCGTAACGAGAGGTGTCAAGACGGAAGATTGATGATTTATGTGAAAGGTGGTTGAGCACTAGCAGATCTCAACCAAATAAAGATTTGGGAGTTCTCTTAATGCAAGCAATGTGGTAGGGTTTAGAAGACGTACCTGAGGGGAGAAAGGATCTCCCTTTTATATACCAGTTGTGATCCCTGTTATTTAGGGAGTGAATCCGTACAAGATCGTTATCGATATGATTTGATCTCGTAAGAATCCATTGAATGAGATTATAGGGAAATAAATCCGTAAGAGATCGTCATTGATATGCTTTGATCTCATGGGAATTTTTCCAGCCGAGTTATGGATCGTTCTGAGTATGGGCCATGGCCAATGAGTGGCGATTGGGGTTCAATGACCCCCATTATGGAGTTGGGCCGTCCAGGCCCAATATCCGGAACAGTTGCCCCGAACTCGGGAAGTCCGACGTTCCGGGCTTCGCGAGTTGTTGAGGTTGCCCTGAGCACTATGCCGTTTAGTCGTTGAGTCGTGTGGCCGCGTTGCGAAAAACTTCTTCTGGAAGTTTCTGAAGCCGAGGGAGCAGTTGGATTTGATGGCTGATGTCATTTATTGGAGATCGTGGGAGAGAGAGTGTGCGTAAGCTTTTGGTATTCGTGCTCTAATGATGAGAGTTAAACACCTTCTGAGATTACCAAAATATCCTTGGTTATTATGAGGGGATTGGGGAAGGAGGACGGTTTTTCCCTTTTTACACCCCCTTTTAATTTCAAATTTTTTGAAGGAGGGGGAATAACTCACATTTTTCAGTTTTCTTCTCCCCACTCTCTCTTCTTCTTCCTTAAGGTTTCTCTCTCCTCTGCTTCTTCTTCCGCAAGGTTTCTCTCTCCTCTGCTTCTTTTGCTTTCTTCCCTTTCTCAAGGGTTCCAGCGGTTGCACATCCTTTCGTATTTCCAGGTATTCATCTCTGGCCATACTCACGCTTTTGTTTTTTAGGGTAGTTTTGCCTTTCGATTGTGGTTTGGATAGGTTTGGTAGTTCCGGCCGTCGTAGCCTTTATTTGTTAGGTTAAGTATTTCTAACCGTTGCGATTCTCGGTCGTGTCTCCTGTTTTTTTGGGCTGAAGGGTGCCAACGTTGGCCACTGCCTTTCGTTTTTTCTTCCTTTTTAACTTTTATTTTTCCTTATGAGTTTTCTGGAGGGAGGGGGCCTTATGGTGTTCTTTTGCCCTTGAATTAGGTGGAGAAATGGCTAAGAACTCGCAAGGTGATCGGGCGGTGGCGGCGGTTCAGATACCACGCGAACTGCCTTCTATTTACAGATGGGTGACCAACGATGTGTTGGGCACACCATCGTCTCTGGACCAGCAATACCTCGACGAGTTGAAGCTCACCGGGGTTTTGTTCGGCGGAGGCGATTTGGAGCGCCGATATCGGGTAGAGGCCGCTTGGCGGGGGGAACGGGTGTGTTTCTTAAATCTCGATCATCCGACCATCCCCCATTAGCTTTGGGCGAATGAGGTGATGTTTACCGAGTTCGGAATACGGGTTCCCTTCTCCGATTTTCAGTAGCGTCTCCTCAACCAAGCTTCCGTGGCTCCGTCTCAACTGCATCCGAACGCGTGGTCATCAATTCATTGTTTTGAATTGGTGACTGAGTTTCTGGAGTTGCCTCAGGATCCTGAGGTTTTCCTGTACTTATTTAAGCTTTATTCCTCTAATACTTCCGGGAAAACGAAGAAGGGGTATATGTCAGTTCGCCCAGGAAAAGGAAGGAAAATCTTTGGTTTGTATGAAGATTCCTTCCATGACTTCAAGGGTCGTTATTTCAAGATCTTTCCAATTGGGGACCATCGCCCCTTTTAGTTAAGTTTGGAGGGTGATGGCTTGTTCCCTCTGTATTGGAGCGATCAGGCTGGGTTTGACGTTGTCCCGGTTACGTATCAACGGCTTAACGGCGATCAGCGTGATACGGCCGACATTCTCCTCCACCTTTTTTCTAAAATTAATTTGGCTCCCAAATCTTTGTTGAGTAATCCGGGAGAAGCTAGGAGGGCTATTGGTAATTCTGTATTTGTTTTCTATCTTGTTATCTGTTTTATGTTGTCTCGTCGTCGTTTTGACCGAGTTTTCTTCTTTTCTTCTTTTTCAGTGGAGATGGCTAGCAACGATGTAACTCTTTCTCGCCTTCGCAACCTCTTGCGGCTACCTCAGGCCGGATCGGTTCCTCAGGCTAGAGTGGCGCCTGCGGCTTCTGGTCCTTCTTCTCTTGGTCGGGCTTCAACTCTGCCGGTAATTCCGATACCCGAGAACCGCGCTACCCCGGAAGGGGGGAGTTCTAATAAAACGGGGAGGGGTCAAGATCATTTGGTCGACATATCGTCTCCTCTTCGGGAGGAAGAGTTGCGCCGACCTTCTCCGAACAAACGCCCCGCCGAAGAAGGTGTTGTTGGGTCGAAGACGCCGAGGGTATCTGAGGGAGGCTCTCGAGAGTTTAGCGCGATGGATCGTTCCTTCGACGCCTTGGGTTTCATCGCAGCTAATCTATTGGGGCCTCGTGCGCAAGAGGCTCTTCGGGATTATGATCCCGTTGAGAGTGTTCGTTGGGCCGAGTGGGCTATGCTGAGAGTCGCGACGATTCTGAAATCGGTTGAACCTTGTTTCACCGTTGCCGATGAGGTCGAGCGCCGGAATGCTAAGCTCCTTGGTGACTTGAAGGTGCTCGACCTTCAGAAGCTCGTCGTTAAGGAGGAGAAAGCTGATGTCGTGACGGCGAAGCTCAAGGCCGAAGAGGAGTTGAAGTCGGCTGAGACCAAGCTTGAAACTCTTGCAAAAGAAAAGGATTGAGAGATTGAACGGCTTAAGCTCCGTGAGGGGGGTTGGTTTCCGAAGCTGAGAAGTTTCGAGGCCTGGTCGCCGAGGAGAGGGTTAGGGCCGACCTTGCCGAGGTATCTGTGTCGGAGCTTCAGAAACAGTGCGAGGAACTAGCCGACGATGCGAAGATGGTTGTATCTGCGACAGAGGGCGCACTCAAAGCCCAACTCGCTATTCTGGTGCCGGACTTCGATACCTCTCAAATTAGCTTTTTCAAAGATATTGTTGATGGGAAGGTCGTTGATCCTTCTGACTAGTTTCCTCTTTTTGTTTTTATTTTTTGGATGATGTAACTGACTCCGAGGATCCGTCGTGCCTTTGACTGGGTTGGATTCCTCGTTTTACTTTCTAAAACTTGTTGAGTTGATTCCGTCGTGCCGTGCTTTTACCGGGTCAGAATCAACCTTTATATGCTGAATTTTGGCTAACTATAACTTCTAAAAACTGTGTTTGTTTCTTGTTAATATTTCTAGCCGTTTTTGAATTCTTTTTTAGAATCTTAGGTGCTTGGTCCAAGTGAAGACTTGGCCGTTTTTAGCTAGATTAATGTTTTGATTCGTCAAAGAATTGTATCTGTATTTTTAACCTTAGAGTAACTTGAGATTTTCTCCGTGAATGGTTCTGTTCTTATGGGTTTAGCCATGTATTCAGGAAACGAATTGGGCTGCCGCTCTTTTGGAGGGCATTATTAAAATTAGTCTAAGTTACATGCCTTAGCCATTTTTTATTTAATTTGCAGGGGGAGTGATCAGTTCCCATTTTCGTGATCTACCGTTGTTGCTTTCGAATCCGGGTATGAATCGTAAAGTCGGAGAGGTAGAGAGAAAAGAAATTGAACCGTAAAGGGTGGTTTGAATTGGTTTCGCGGAACCGTGTATGGCGGATTGGATCGTAATACTGTAAATAAGAATGTCAAATTTTGAAACTTAGGGCCTCATTAAAACCTTCCGACCTCCCGGTGTAGGATACCTCGGATAGGAAAAAGAGTACCTGACTTCATTGAATTCAGAAAAGGGAAATACAATGGGGAGTAACTAAATGATTGCCGTAAATAGTTTTGTTTATTTCAGAATTTGATTGTCCAAGTAACTAAATGATCAACCTTTTCAAAATTTTTGGGTAGTTCTTCTCATCTCTTCTTTTTCATTTTGACTCTTATCGTCTTGTTATTAAGGGGGTCTTTAGAATGAGTTTTTCAATCAACAATCCCGAGTTTTCAAGCTCAAGTTGCTAGGTGTTGAAGCACCCCATTGGATTTACTAGCTCAAGCCTATCCTCATAACATTTCAACACAAGCATATAGCCTTCAAATCTATTACTCTTTTTTTTTTAGCTCATTTGTCTCATTGAGGCAACTATTTAGGATGGGTTTTTGATCGAACAATCCCGAGTTTTCAAGCTCAAGTTGTCAAGTGATAAAGCACTCCATTGGATCTAGACCCTAGCCTATCCTCAACACAACCCAGCCTTTAGCTTTTCAATCTTTTTGGCCATTGATGCTTAGAGCCTTAGCACTTTTCATTTGAATCAAAGAACTCCCTCATTCTTATTAGTTTTTCGCATGGTTACAAGTGCAACAAACCTTACTTACAAAGCTTTCTAAATCTTCAAACATCTCAAGCTTCTAGCTTTCAAAGGATTAAAATTGGTCATCATTCATCCTCTTTTTACCTCCACAATCTTTAAACAAATTCATTAATTCTGGTTTCATATTACTGAATTAGCAAGACAATGATTCAAGTGATATTCAATACATAAACATTCATTCATGACAATTCCTCAACCAACACAAGTCATAATTCATTCATCTAATGCAACATAACATACATTACTTCATTAAATTAAAGACCAGAAAACAGAAAAGAGATTTTAAGAAAATGATTAAGAAAATGAGTTAATCGACCTTATATCCAATTCTTGGGGTGGTGTAGCTTGTAATGATGAGTGAGGAACGAGCTTGCCTTCAAAAACTTGATGCGGAAAATCTTTCCAAGATTCTCAACAATCTGACAAGTGTATCGGATCAAGTAGTGCCACTAAAGAGTGGGATACCATTCCCACGAGGAAAGGGGCATTAAACAATACTTCCTATTATAGCTCTTCAATTAGATCCAAGCGATTAACAAAGAATTAATGCAACACTCAACTAAAGAACCACACAAAACATGCAAGAACTAAACAAGAACATTCAAGAACATAAATCTTTAAACTGTGAACAAATACAATCATGCAAATGCAACTAATTACTAAGAAAGATTCAATAAAAAGGACAAAGATTAAGGGATAGGAGATATTCACAAACACAACTTCATAATCCAATATCAACTAGTTATTTTTCTGCAAGTCATATCTAAACAATTCACCATGAATCCTAGTATAACTAAATCCTAATCTCTTAGTGATCTAGTTTCTCTTTAACCTACTTAATCATCAG
>JASCZI010091316.1:2363-19366 GCA_036250425.1 Stylosanthes scabra | reverse complement strand
GCACATACATTCAAAACATCATTTCTAATGTAAAGAACACACATGAAAGATCATTCTTGAACAAGTTTATGATATCAAGATCAATGCATAACCAAATTTAATGTCATTTATTCAATCAAACATCCACCATGACAATTCATAAACCATCAAATAATATGTCTAGTCTCATGATCTAGAATAGAAACTAAACCAAAGTAAGAACCAATTATACCTCTCGGTTGAAGTTGATTCTTGAATTGATGAACAAGATGAATTCTTTGAATGATAATAGATACTTGCAGATTTTTATATATTTTTGGATCAATCCATTGATTTGATAGAATAGAGCTCCTCCTCCTCAATCTTCAAAGAGTTTAGCCACTCATGATGATGAATGACTCAAAGAAAGCGTTGAAGATGGTTCTTGAATGCATGAACATTCAAAGAACTCAAAAGAAAATATAGAAAAGATGGAATCTTGAGAGAGAAAAAGGTAGAAAATTGAATTGCCTCTTTACTAGATTGAAAATGTAAAAGTTACAAGAATTGATGAAAAATTTCAAAGAAAACTAGAACTAAAACTAAGAGAAAACTAACAATGAATTCTCTACTAGGACTTAATGAATGATAAATGTTTCTCCGTATCTAAGATATGAAGTTTTCCATCTATTTATAGGATTATATCATGGGAAAATGAAATAAAAAAGCATCCAAAATAAAATGACAAATCTGGCCAAAACTGCTTTGACTCATGCCTAGACTTTGAAGTCCATGCCTAGGCGTGAGTGTTGAGTGAAGCTGGCCTTGGTTGCTTGAAGAGAGATGTCCCACTCCTGTACTCTGGTTCCGGCGCCTAGGCATGGGCTGTCAAGGTCATGGATGCTGATCCTGATGCCTAGGCGTGGCTACTGATGCCTAGGCGTGAGTGCAGATGCCTAGGCGTGGCTAGCCATGTTTGGTGCCCAGACTTCTCTGTTTTGTGCTCTTCCTTTGTTTTCTCTGTTTTCTTGCTTCCCAAGCTTCCTTTTCTCCATTTTTCCTGTAAATTAATAATAGAATACTCAAAGTACCTATATAATCTAATAATTAAACATTTACTAACATATTTACTAATTTTCTATGATTTTAAGTTAATTATATGAAGAATATAACATGAATTAGGAGAATATATCTACAATGATGCTCGTGAATCAGTCGTCAAGCTGCTTCTTCAACCCTTTCACTAAGATTTTGTCTATTGCTTCCACTTGGCTGTTTGCTTGAGGATGTTCAACCGAGCAGAAGCGTTGGTTGATCCCGAATTCCGCGGCCGATTCTTTGAATTTGTGATCCGCAAATTGGGTTCCATACAAATTTCCAACATCGTATTACCGTTATGGTGGCTAAGGGTTCTGCCTCGATCCACTTGGTGTAGTAGTCAATGGTGACGATGAGGTACTTCAGCTGGCTGGGTGCTAGTGGGAAAGGTCCGACTAGGTCGATTCCCCACGTGCCGAATGGCTGATCTCCCGAAATAGAAGTCATCTTTTCTAGGGGTACTTGGTGGAAGTCAGCATGGATTTGGCATTTTTTACATGATTGCACGAATTCCATGGCATCCTTTAGCATATTTGGCCAATAGTATCCGGCTCGAATGAGTTTTCGAGCCAAGGATTTTCCTCTGATGTGGTGGCCACAACAACCTTCATGGACCTCATTCAGGGTGTAGTCGGCTTGAGATGAGTTCAAGCACTTCAACAACGGCATGTCTATGCCTCTTTTGTATAACTGCCCTGAGATTACGACGAATTTAGCGGCTTCTCTCCTTATTCTTTTTGCCTCTTTGGTGTCCGCCGACAATTCTCCTTTCTCGAGGTAACTTTGGATTGGGGTCATCCAAGTCGTGAGCTCGGATACCGGGAAGCAATCTACTTCCGTCGTAGATATCAAGGGTTCCATCATCGTTCCTTGGAGCAAAGATCGATTTCCCATCCCTGTCTTGGTGCTGGCGAGCTTCGACAGGAGGTCGGCTCTGGCGTTCCGTTCTCTCGGAACGTGAGATATTACTACCTTGTCAAAGATCTCTGTTATTCCTCTTACTTTGGCCAAATATCTTTGCAGGAGGGGATCTTTTTCTTGGTAGGTTCCATTGATTTGAGAACTTACCACTTGCGAGTCGGTGCAGATCTCGAGGGTCTTTGCTCCGACTTCTTGGGCTAGGGCTAGCCCAGCTAGCAAAGCCTCGTACTCAGCTTGGTTGTTTGAGATCGGGCCTCCACCATGGCCATCTCCGCTAGGAAATCGGACATCACCTGTGCCTTGATTGTCGTCCTAGGTTGGAATTGGATATCAAAATGGGATAACTCGACCGCCCAATTAAGCATCCGCCCAGCAAGATCCAGCTTCTGAAGGATGCTCCAGATAGCTTGATCCGTCCGTACGACTATAACGTGGCTCTGGAAGTATTGCCGTAGGCGCCTAGCTGTAAGGAGGAGGGCGAAGGCCAACTTCTCTATCTTGGTGTATCTTAATTGGGCTTCATACGATACTCGGCTTATGAAATACACCGCCATTTGACTTCCCGACTCATCCTCTCGCACTAGAGCCGCCGCGATGGATTCATCAGTTAGAGAGGTAGAGGTATAGAGGTTTTCCTTTTATGGGTTTTCAGAGGATTGGCGGTTCTGCATGGCCGTATAGGAATAGGTCCCGTCCGGGGTTATGAAAGTCATTTTCTCTTCGTCGGGCTTGTGCATCGGAATTTGGTTATATCCGGAATAGGCGTCCATGAAGGAGAGGTATTGGTAGCCGGATGTGGAATCTACCAACCCGTCAATGTTGGGTAGTGGGAAGGCGTCTTGGGCATGCCTTGTTCAGGTCGGAGTAATCGACGCACATCCTCCACTTCCCATTGGCTTTCTTCACGAGGACGACGTTGGCTAACCACGTGGAATAGGGTAGTTCTCTGATAAATCCTGCTTCGAGGATTGCTTTGGTCTGCTTTTTTACCTCAAGAGCCCTCTCGTCGGACATGCGTCTATTCCTCTGAGCCACGGGTTGGTGGTCTGGGTTCACGGCGAGGGAGTGCGACATGACCGATGGATCAATTCCCGGCATATTCGCCGGAGTGAAGGCGAACAGGTCGCTATTTTCCTTTAGGAATTGAGAGAGTTGTTGCTTGAGTTCATACGGTAGGTTCTAATTCTGGAACGTGTCACCGTCGAGTTTAGGTCTGGGTTGTTCTTCGATCCGGGCATCTAAGACAGCTAGGAAGATCCCGGTAGCCTCTCGGGATTGCTTCCGTAAAGCTAGGTTTCCATTGCAACATTTCTTGGCTGCCTCCTGGTCACCGAAGATTGTTCTGACCTCGCTGGACTCAGCTTTGTATTTCATTACCAGGAACTTGGTTAGCACAGCACCACAGAAGTCATTGATGGTTTTGCGACCCAAAATGATATTGTAAGCCGTGGAGTCCTGCAAGACAATGAACTCGGCCATAACAGTCTTCCTGGTTTTTCCCGATCTAATAGTCATCGGGAGGTCGATGCTTCCATCTGGTTTGATGAAATTATCGCTGAGTCCCATGACTCCGGGTTAGTGAGTATTTAAATTGTTGTCTTTGAAGCCGAGGCCGTCAAAGGCATTTCTGAACATGCTGTTTGAGTCCGCGCCGGTGTCCACAAAGATTCTATGAACCAAACCTGGTCCGAGTCTGGCCAAAATCACCATCGGTGAGTCGGAGTCTGACAAGCCGTGCATAAAATCTTCCTTTCCGAAAGTAATTATCGGAAATGGTGGAGGGAGGTTTGTACGGTAGCTAGAATCTTCTGGTCTTTCTTGAGGGCCGATTTGGATTTCTCCGTGGCGCTCGAGCCGGTGATCATGGCGATTTCCATGATCGGTTCGTCATCGTCCCTTCGGAATCTAGGGTTCCAGGATTCCGGCCTTGGAGATCGTTCCCTTTTGGAAGTTCTCGGTTCCCGGATGATCTGAACGAACTCATTCAACTTGTCATCTCTGATGGCTTGTTCAATGGCGTCCTTCAGGTCGTAACAGTCTTACGGTTTGTGTTCGTAGCCTTGGTGGTAATCACAAAACAAAGATCTGTTCTTTGCATTCTGAGTCCTTCCTTTCAATGGTCTAGCTTTGGGAAGGACGCCCTTTTCTGAGACTTGATGGTAAATCTCCGTAATGGAGGCCATGTTATCCCGATGGCTATCCCTAGGGTGGGATGTTTGTCCTTGACCCCGGGGAGCCATGTGGGTTTGGGCGTTCTTTGTGGCTGCTATCACCCGGTTAACCTCCTCTCGGTGGATGAACTCTTTGGAGATTACCTGCATTTCTTTCTGAGTCCATACCGGCTTACTCGTTAGTTGCTTTCTGAATTCATCATTAGCAAGGCCGTTTGTGAGGCACAAGCTGGCTACCCCGTCGACCAATCCGTCGATTGTCTTGCATTCAGCGTTAAAATGCTCGATGTATTTCCTGGTGGTCTCATTAGGCTTTTGGACGACGGCCAAGAGGTTGATGGGGTGCTTGGTGTTGTCAATGCTCGTGGTGAATTCGTTTAAGAATAATTCTCTGATTTCTGAGTAGCTCGAGATGGAACCCGCCAGCAAAGAGGTGAACCATTGACTCGCTAGAACGGTAAAAGTGGTAGGGAAGGCTCAATATTTGACCTCATCTACCGCGCCGTCACAGATCATCCGGTGCTCAAAGTCATTGAGATGGATATGGGGGTCGGTGGATCCGTCGTACTTCATATCGGTTGGTTTGACAAAATGCTTAGGGGGTTGGACTCTCAAGATTCGATTTGAGAACGGAGTGTGACCGTCAATGGGTGGGGTCACAGTCCGATCTCTGGTTCTCTTGTATCTCCTGTAGGCTCTCCGACGTCCATTGCGGTCCTTTCCCGAGGAAGATTCGCTGTCATCTGAACTACTGTGATGACGCCTTCTTCTTGGAGGGGTTTGGGGTCGCTAAGTCCTATTAGGTGGGGAGCGAGACTTGGATCGGGAACGTCGTCTGGGCGGAGTTCATTCGTGTGGTTACGGGTTCCTCGTGGTGGATAGGAGTTCGGAATTCTCCTTTCTTAGTTCCCGAATCTCCAACTCTGTCGCTTGCATACGATGTCTCAGCTCCTGGGCAATTTGAGATTTGTCCGATCCAATTCCGCCGAAAGGTCAGGGGGTCGAACCGCTTGGTCCAATCATGTCGAAAGCACTCTGTCGATTGCCATGGTTTGGATTATGAGGGGGCGGTTGTCCGTTCTGGATACCTCCCGAATCCATATTAGCATTACCACTTCGAGTGGCCTCGTTAACCGTGGCGTTGAGGTCTAGTGTTTGCTGTTGTTAGTCCTGACGTTTATCATCGCCGGAGTGGTCAGTGTATACCACACCCTCCTCATCTTGGTTAGCCATTGTCGGTCACGTTGAGGTGAATCCCCACAAATGGCACCAATGTATGAAATGTACCTTCGAGGGCTTTTCAGACTACCGGCGTAACCGGAGGTGCCAAGACGGAAGGTTGATGATTTATGTGAAATGTGGTTGTCTACTAGCAGAGCTCCGCCAAATAAGGATTTGGGAGTTCTCTTAATCCAATCAATGCGGTAGGGTTTAGAAGACCTACCTGAGGGGAGATAGGATCTCCCCTCGTATACCTGTTGTGATCCCTGTTATTTAGGGAGTAAATCCGTACGAGATCGTCATCGATATGATTTGATCTCGTAAGAATCCATCGAATGAGATTATGGGGGAAAAAATCCGTACGAGATCATCACCGATATGCTTTGATCACGTGGGGATTCTCCCAGCCGAGTTATGGACCGTTCTGAGTATGGGCCCTGGCCAATGAGTGGCGATTGGGGTTCAATGACCCCATTATCCAATATCCGGAACAGTTGTATTTAAAATTATTAAAATAATAAATAATTTATGAGTATAGACGGTAATGAGTATTATGAAAGCATGTATCTCCTTCTTGTCTTCTTTCTCGGTTTATAAAAAATGTATATATTACGTTGTTTGGCATGTTTCTTTCATAAGTCTCTATTTAATATCACCGTTAAAATGGGTCCAACCCGTCAAATCATCCCCATTTAACCATCCAAAACATGCAGGTTTTTATAAAAAATTTAGCCCTGCTAGTAGGAATGACGAGGGGTAGGTCGGGACGGGTAATTAAGTACTCATGTCCATCCTAAATATTCATGTATTGCTCCATTACCCGTCTCATTATTCACGGATATCTAAGTTTTTACTCTATACTCAAACACACACACATATATATGCTTGCATCATAACCAAACTCACGGGTATATACATAGAAATAAAAAATTAAAATAAAATATTTAATAATATTAATAACATGATTAATTAAGATTGAGAAATGAGGAGGTTAGTTATAGCATCTAAAATTTTTTAAATTATTAAAATAACCATAAAATTATACATAAATTTTTAAAAAATTAAATTAAATTATATTTATTATTATAAGGGACATGATAGGTAATGGAGCGAGTCAATCATTTCTCATACTTGTCTCACACCCACATAGAACTAAACAGGTATTACCATACCTCATCCATACTCATTCAATCGAAAAAGCACGCTCTATTCAGAGCAAGGCATGTCGAGTCAGCTCCAGGCAGGCCAAGTTGTCATCCCGACCTATTAAAAATGCGGGCTAAACGGAATGAGCTTAATTAACCGATGAACTGATTAAAAATCAAATGAACTGATTATCTAAAGATGTATAAACAAATTATGTATATAGTCGTCAAAATGGGCGTAACCTGTCAGAGCAGCCCAAAATGTCTATAACGAACAGACTTTTCCCAAAAGATTAGGCTCGTTAAAAAGCGAGCTAAATGAATTAGTCCGATTAACCCAGGAAAATTGTCCGGTTAAAGGGATATCTCGTGAGCTAAATGTGCTAGCCTATTAAATTCTTTTAATCTTTTAAAGAAATTTAACATAGTTGAGTCTAAAATTTAATCATATTTAAAGATTTTTTCTTATAAAAATGTCATTTTGTCCAAATATTTATTTTTAGAGTCTAAAATTAGAGTTTAAGTTTTTCAAAAATAAATAAATAAATAAACAGGCTAACCCGTCAAGTTGATCATAAACGATCCATATTGAAAAATTGTAGCCTATAAAGGATAAATTAAACGGGATTAAACTGCAGGCCTAAATTAAATGAATTGGGCTAGCCCGTTTGATCGACAGTCTTAATTATCTACTTTAAATTAAATCACTACACGACATATTATTGTTAGCAAATTCCCGTACAATATAGAGTTAATAAAAAATATATAAATAATTTTTCAAAAAAATAAAATACATCATTTTAAATTGACATGAATAATAATATTAATGACGTAGAATATTAAAATGACCTTAATAATTTAACCAAAATATATTATTATTAGAATTATAAGTTGCAAGATTTGATATTAATGAGTGGCATTAATTTATTAATTAATTTGGTAAGTTAATTTCACGACATTTGTGATAATTTATTAATTGATTTGATTTAATGATTTAAGTATAATAAATAAGGAAACACTCTCAAGAGCGTGTCATATCAGCGCTTTATCATTAAGTGTATAAACCCGATTTTAATATTATATAATAGATAGATTAATATTAACTAATTTTTTTATTTTCATACTAAAAATGTTAACTTAGTGTTTTTTATTATTTGATATATTTTTAATAAAATAATTATATTATACTACAACGCAACTGTTTCTGGCGCCAAGAATGCTGGCGTGGCGCATTCTGGTGCAAGGACAGTTTTCGTTTCAATCCTATTAATTATTTTTGGTAAGTATTCATATTAATTAAGTGCGAATCAATATTTACTGCAAAACAAATCAATTATGAAAAATTATGATACTAATTAGTGGCTGATTATTCCAATCATATCAATTAGAGAAAATATCAAATTATTTCATAAATAATTGATTTTATTTAATTTATTATGTTATTATCATCTATATATATGAATTCAAATGAACTTCTTGCACATTTTCTTCTATGTGTTTGCATACAACTTTTGTAATTTCTTTACTATTTTTTGTTTCTTTTTATCTCTATTTTGTCAAATTTTACATATTCTAATTTTATTCTATTGCCAGTATGCATACCTCTCTATTCAGCATACTATTTTAGTTAAGTCATTCATATGATAAATAAGACAAGAAAATATATGAAATAATTTAATTTAATTGTTTCTTATCATGTTCTATATATATCCAGACATGCTTGATACTCCTCTCCTAGGTACGACATTTGAAATTTCTTAAATTTTTGGTTTCTAACGTATTTTGAATGAAAATTGTTCGATTTGATTTAGTTTATTCTTTTATTTTCTTCTATATATATGAAATGCAAATGTATTTTTTTTTCATCTATTTCTTGATATCCTACAATTTTCATAATTTCTTTATTATTTTTTTCTCTATTTTGCTAAATTTTGATTAATAGTTCTTAAGAATGTTATTATTTTGTTTACTAACGTTTTGAAATTTTTTGCAGTGTCTTTACAGAAAATGATGATGGATTCTTCTTTATTAAAAATTTCTTATTTTAATATTTATTGGTGTCTCATATTTCATTATGAGATTAGGAATGTATAGAGAAGTATTGTTCTAAATTTTAACATTTGGGATGAGCTTATAGCTTAATGAGTTAAATTGTTGTTGTCATTCTCTTGAACATTGATCAATTTTGAACGAAGTTTTTCCCTCAATCTCTTTCCCAGTGCAAAATCTTCGTGAGCAAAATGTATGTAATAGCTATATTGTTAAATTTTAATTTGTTCCATTTTGGTAATAAGAATTTTGTTTGCATCAAATTAAAATAGATTATATTTCAGGTAATGTCTAACTCCATATTCACAAAAAATTAAAAAAGTAGTTAAGATTTAAATATTAATAAAATTATGAAAGTAATTAAACACAAATCAACATTTAATACGAAAATAATTTACTTATTTATATTAATTTAAATGCAAATTAAAATTAAATTGCATTATCTCTTATGTATAATTTTTAAAAAAGTAATCAACATTAATTTAAACACAAATCAATATTTATTACATTAACTTTACACATGATTTTTAATATATAATTTTATTAACACAAATCAACAACTCTTTTCTCAACATTACTTTTGAAAAAATATTATAAAAAAGTTTGTCAATTATTTACATAAAAAACATTTATTACGTTAATAACATACTGAGGTGACGCATTCCGACATGGCAGTGCAAAACTTTAATAAAGTAATGTATATTAATTATATATATTAACTGAAATAAAGATTAATATTTATTAAATAATTATTTTAAAAATAACTTATCACACAAATCATTTATATTATATAATGATTGTAAATGTATAGTAGCCAAATATGTTGACGTGATGCATTCTGGTGTTAGTTTTCATACAATTCTCTTATAAATAGTATTTTGGATAGTATTATTTATTAAATGATAAGATTTGTTAAAGTTAATACTTAATTCAGCCAGATTTGTCAATAATTACAAGAATATATATTACCATTTTTAATAATTAAGTTGATTCTTTCTTATATCGACTTTTTTTCTAAAACAATTGACTTTTATCATTTTTTTCTTTTATTGTAATTTTTTCATACAATAATAATATATCCTTCGATTATGAACAAAGTTAATTTGTAACGGGTATAAATTAAAATTTTGTCTTTTTCATAAATGTACAAGTATTTTTATGATTAAGATATGATAGAGGGTATAAATTAAAATTCTTTGGTTATTTTTTTATTCTTAAAATTAATGTTTATTTTTATTATTTTTGTTTGGTTTTTATAAGGGATTATTAGAAATTAACCATTGAGTTTTAAAAGTATCATATATTCATAGTAACATTGATTAATAAATATGATAGAAGAGAATATAAATTCTTGCACAAAAAGAGTAGGATATTAAAATTTGATTTCATGGAGTTGTATTCTATAAATTTAAAATGTTTAGTTGTTATTTTGATTTTTTACTTCTGAAATTTAACATTAAAATATATATCATATATGATTAATGGCTTTAAATTTGAAAATCAATTTTATTTCTATTAAAAGTGTTCTTATTTGATGATCACTAGAATAGTAATTAGTCTATATTGATATAATTATATCTCACATGATTAATCTTGATGGTGTAAATATAATATATAATCGATATAATTCACACCACGTTTATAATTAAAATAAGGTAAAATATTTTTTATCCTCGAGGTTTGCTAAAATGTTTCAAAAATACTCCCTAAATGGATAAAATATTTGTTTTTAAATTTTTTAACAAATTTTAGAAAAAAAATATACGTACCTTATCTTTCGAAAACTATGTAAACCATGTTACAAAAAGGGGGAAATTGTAAATCATGTTACAATATGTATGCAATGTTTTTATGATTAGGTTTTGATGAATGACAACCATTATGAAATTGATGACAACCATCGAAAGATTTGAGGATCCACTTGAAAGCAAAAAAACAACTACGACAAGAACACAAAGACCGCAAGGTTGAAGACGTTTTAGAGTTTTAGGACTTAGGTAAACTCTTGTCAAGAACCAAATTAAATTATCTCTCTTACACACACACAAGAAAATGTTTTTAAAGAAAAGGTTTTACGAAAACTATGGCCGTAAAAGTTTTATAACTTGTTAGCTATTTTAAAGCTTAGTGCATGCTGTCAAACTTGACCTTTGTGCACTAAAGTGATGATAACTTGAGCTACAAAGGTCCAAACGATGTGGTTCTTGTTGCGTTAGAAAGCTAACGTCCGGAGCTTCAGATTGATATATATATGTCTTTTGTGAACAGTAAAAATACGTTTTTACGGCCAGTAAAAAGTAAAAATACGTTTTTACAGCCAGTAAATAGTAAATTACTATTCGCACGGCTAGTGAATAGTAAATTACTGTTCCCACGGCTAGTGAACAATGAATTACTATTCATAACGGCTAAATTACTTGGGATGCTTATAAATAGATGGTTTGAAGCCTCATTTCATACACTTGATCATTTGCAAAGCTTCTTGATATTATACTTTATTTTCTACTCACTTCTAAAGTGTTATTATACACAATTTGAGAGATATACACAATTTGTTCATAGTACTTCATTTGTAAACACATATTCTTTCAAGAGAGCATTCAAAAATCTTTCAATTCGTTGAATTGTGAAAGGAGAGTGGTGTAGCTCTTCTTTGTAAGTTTGAGATTTGAGTATACACTATAGTCGGTAAGGATCCGTAGAGAATACTAAGCACTCAAGGAAAATTCTTGAAGTTGGGATAACTTCGAGTGGAGTGGGTTAGTATTTGGGTGATCTAGTCCGTGAGGCGTATCTCAAAGGCTCGTGTTGTAGTGGTTTATCAAGCACCCTTTGAAGCTTGGTGGTTAGTTGAACTTCTCAATTGCGATTGGGAAAGAGTGGACGTAGGCAAGAGTTTTGGCCGAACCACTATAAATTGTGTATCGTATTTCTATCTCTCAACTTTTATAGTATTGTTATTTAAATTAATACAAGCACTTTGAAATTGTAAAAGCTCCTTATAAGTACTTAAGAAATGACTTAAGTCTTTGAAAAAATACAAATTCAATTTACTTGAGTTGTTTATATTAAAATCTATTTAAGCTTCCGCGAAAATTTATCATTGTTCTTTAATACTCAATTCACCCCCCTCTTGAGTATTTGTATCTTGTGCATACCGTCTAACAAACTATTCCACGATTACATATGAAAAATAATTTAATTTTAAAATATAAAAATGCTAATCATTTCCCTTGCATCGTACAGGTACATACACTAGTTAGTTACTAAAATAAGTCACTAAAAAATTACTAAAATAATGAAAATAATTAAATTTTTTAGATAAAATAATCAAATATTTTTAAGAATTTAAATTTTTTAGATAAAATAATCAAATATTTTTAAGAAGTGTAATCATATATATATATATATATACACGGGGGAGAGGGATAATGCCATTTGAGCTATAACACCCCAATATGGCTAACCGCGCCGCGGATGCGTTCGACCGATATTGTGACGCTACAGACACTCGACTCCTACTCGTAAACTAGGGATTTCCAAAACCTTTTGAAAGCGACCTGATTCATTGTACCGAAATAGGGTTTCATACACAAAATAGAGCCATACACTTCTATACATCACTGATTATAATACAATAGTAGTGTTTACATACATATAGGACCAATCGATTCAGTATACAACATGGCAGAACCTGCGAAGCTTGAGTCCGACTCAAAAACGTAAAACCCTATCTTACACTCTAATCACGACACTCTAGTTCTCCCGGAGATACGCAGCGGAAATAACTCAAACCACCGGAAAGAACTCAATCCAGGGCTTAAGGCCCTTCCTCTACACGCGTAGGAGGTAAGTAACTTCCCACTTCATTTCCAATTTACACTTCTATTGACATAGGTTTAGGTTCAAATGGCTAGTCTAGGAACTCTTGGTTCATGGTTTGACCTAGAGACTTACATGTATATAGGTTTGATGCTAATTGGTTATTCTACTTTGTTTGATGTATTTCCTAAATACCTGATGTTTTCCAATTCTACGTTGTGTTGATCACCATCTGATCTTTGTTTCCGATACTTGTTTTGGATTTGGGTTGTTTTCAAATTCAGGGTTGTGGGTTGAATGATTGGTTGTCTATGTGGCTTTCCATTTTCCCTAAATTCTGTCTGATGTAGTTTTCCTATTCTTATGTGCATACTTGTTTGGGATTTTCTGAGTGCAGGTATTACCCGCGTTTTATAGCGGCTGCTTTTACCACTATCCTCATCCGAGAGGATGAGGATGAGGGTGAAGAGTTTGCTCTCGGCTTTCGCCTCGGCGGTCACGAAGACAAGTTCACACTTGCTGCTCTCGCGACTGCTTGGGGTTTGAAGGACGAGGGTGATACCTTCAAAGGCGGGAATTATCCGCTCGGAATGTGGAATGAGTTCAGCAAGGCAACGACTGTGAGGGAACTCCGTTTGGAGTATGTTGTGCCAGGAAAATACGCAGTCAGGAGGATGTCCACTGACCATCGCCTCCTGTTGTATGTGTTGTCCTATGTACTTCTCCCTCGGAAGAGCAATCACGGTACCACCACCGAGGAGGACCTCCTAATCCTATGGGCAATTGTGAATGAGAAGCAGATTCACTGGCCATACCTGATGGCATATCGGATGCTCCGCTACTCATAGGGCAAAGTATGTTTTGGAACTTTTAATTCTAGCCACTTATCTTGTTTACTATGGTTTCCGTTTCGCTATTCAATCTATTGGTTGTTTGGTATTTCTAACTGGTTTGTGTTCACTAATCTCTTCGTTTGGTTCGTTGCTGGTTTTCGCAGGCTACTTCCTTCCTAGGGCTCGCGCACCTATGGACAAGATTGTTTGAGATGGCGCCGCTGGATCTGCCGCGTGAGGAAGTGGTGAATCCTGGTTCAGCCAACATCATCACTTCCAAGAATATCAATCAGATGCGAAGGAATCTGGTTGATCAGGCAGATGCAGCTGAAATGTGTTGGTGAGGAAGCTACTGGGGACATGCCCATGCCGGACACTCAGCCCCAACCTACGGTTGATACTTCATCTCAAGTTCCTACCGAAATTGAGGTGCCATCGCAGGAACAATTGGAGGTTATTGAGTTTATGCGGAAGGGTTTTGAGGATATGCGGATGATGATGTCCGAAGGGTTCACAAGGTTATTGGAGCGCATTGATGGCCTTGATACCCATATGACCAGTCAGGATGTGGACATCAGAAGCCTACGGGATGAGTTCCGCAACTTCAAGGGTGAAGATGTCGCGATTGATCTACCGGAGCAGCAGGGTGACGCTCCAGCTCAGGATTAGATTCGGTTTCCTTAGTTCTAGACTTCTTAAACTTTACTTGAATTGGTGTAGTTGTTTGGTGTATTGTTGGATTCTACTCTTCCTATTTTCCGCATTGACACTTTTATGGTTTTTGGTTTGTTTTCGGATTTTACCCAAGCTTTGGGAATGCTATCTAAGTAACTCTCGCTACTACTTGTGTCGGTATTACAATTTCAATGCCCTGTCGAGCATATCCGCGTACAGGTTCCAACTATTCTTACATTTCACACGGGTTGGTTACAAACCCTCTCAAGGTTGATGATTATCTAATGCGCGTACATTATCAACCTCAAGAATAAACCTTAGACCCTTAAACAAGAGTTAGGCACGAGGACATGAATTGAATGAAAAACAATAACCCACTCTAAAATAACACTAAACTCTCTTCTAGAATCATCACCACTATTTGGGTACTTAGGATCTAGACTTCAACTAGGCTCATAACTCTAACTAATCCATTGCTAACCATTTGAGTCCTTGTGTTCTAAGAAATAGTCGGCTTTGACTTCAGAGTTGATCAGACTCGATGTCAAGGAACGACAACAAGTGCTTCAAATAAAGGACACTCAAACAGGACTAGCAACAGACTATCATGCTTACTGACTCAGATTGTTGCCATTGGCGACTTCTTTTGCATGATTCCTTGGTTCAGATTATGCTCTGAAGTATAGTAGTTCCACTCCTCAGGCTCACAAGGAAAGAACTGCTCTGATACCAAATATAACACCCCAATATGGCTAACGACGCCGCGGACGCGTTCGGCCGATATTGTAACGCTACAGACACTCGACTCCTACTCGTAAACTAGGGATTTTCAAAACCTTTTGAAAGCGACCTGATTCATTGTACAGAAATAGGGTTTCATACACAAAATAGAGCCATACACTTCTATACATCACTAGTTATAATACAATAGTAGTGTTTACATACATATAGGACCAATCGGTTCAGTATACAACATGGCAGAACCCGCGAAGCTTGGGTCCGACTCAAAAACATAAAACCCTATCTTACACTCTAATCACGACACTCTAGTTCTCCAGGAGATACGCAGCGGAAAGAACTCAAACCACCGGAGAGTCTAGACCACAGCAACTTACAACGTGCTTCGCCACTTTCCAAGCTTGAACTTGCACCTGAAAAGTCTCAACATATACGGAATGAGAATCCCCAACCATGGATTCCCAGTATGGATAAAGCGCCTAAACTACAATAAATAAGCTAGTAGGACCACACGAGGCAATCCTACTCGTCACTAGGGTTTTACCACTCCTTACCATCGCGACATGCAACGCTCAAGCCCATGCCCGTTCTCTAACCCTAGGTTTCACTCACATTCCAGTTATTCCGTGGTTTACCCTTTTTCGGTATTGTTAACTTACATCCTTCTCTTCAACTAGTTCATTAACCTACCATCACTTCATCCATCATCCAGTCCACACAAACATACACGCAAGCATACAAGTAAAACACATACAAGCACACAAGAGCAAGTAGCAAGTAGCATAAATCACACAAGCACACTCAAACAATGTCACACATATGCATATGATGCATGCCTATTCCCTACGGCTAAGGTGAGCTCACCCGGTCGGTTATCATAGCCAACCCGACCGGTCCAGTACATGTTCCGAACCACTACCGTACGCACTTCCCCGAGGACGAAACGCTCATCGCCCCGAACGTTTACATTCTTATCTCATATATATATATATATGGGGGTTTCCTCCTTTCTCATATTGTACGCCGGGACGTTGGCCCTACTGACCCACATGGCACGCACTACGCCGGTAGCCCGCTATTGCCGTAAGCCGGGTAGTCAGCCCTCATGCCCCCACTGTCACTTCGGCTCACGTTATGTCAACACGGTGACATTCTTCCTCCTAACGAGGGGATTAAAGCTCTATACATGAGTCGTATTATCATTTCACAAAAATAGCGTGCGAGAGATCCTTGTTATCCACAAAACACTTTCAAAAGTAAAGACATACCTTCAGAATCAATTCCGAAGAGGAATAATCGACTCTAAGGCAGTTTTGAACGTTAAATTCGAAATTAGGCACAAGTGAATCGATTCTAGAACTCCCCGAATCGACTCACGGACCTCTCTTTAAGACCAATTTCAAAAGCAGAATCGACTCAAGCCTCAGCCGAATCAATTCGCTGCAACTTTTCCTCAAATCAAAAGCCTCTGTTCACTTATGAATCGATTCTACTACAATGCGAATCGACTCAAAATAGTTGGAAAACTTTTTCAAGAAAAGGATCATCATACGAATCGACTCTGTAGGGCTAGAATCGATGCATATGACGATCAAATTGGCCTCTGTGTTCTTCTGAATCGATTCTCAGATCATGGGAATCGATTCTCAGATCATGGGAATCGATTCTTTGCTCTTGAAATCCTATTTTTCTTAGGAAAAGGCTCAGAGAATCGACTCTGTTGCAGTAGAATCGATTCCCTGGAGCTCTGCTGCAATTCTGCAGAATTGTAAAGTTTAAGCCTCTCAAACCTTTTGCTCCCTAGGCCAATTCCAACCATTTTCAAACCATTTTACCAATCCTTAAACACTCTTTGAAAAACCTTTCATTTGAAACCATTTTATTGTTTAAAACCAAGGAATACGGCTCACCGAAGTTCGCCCAAAAACCTGTTTTCCTCTCTCAAAACCTCTTCTAAAAACCATGTTTAGGACTCTCTCCACGATTCTCGATTCCATTGCCCCTCGGGCCTCATATTTCTAAATCACCGCCTCATGTATACATGCTTTCTTTTCCTTTTCCACAATTCAATTGGCCCACGGCCTCAATTCAACAATCATATCATCATTATCATCACATTTCATCATCCATCATGCATCATCTCATAATTCATCATTATCATATCATCATTATTCATCGTCATCATATCATCGTCAATCATCATCATCATGTTATTCATCATCAAGCATCAACCACACTCTTAGCACATAGAATTCACTTGTTTTAGCCTAACTTCCATTCATTTTACCACATGTTCAAGCTATCCTAGGTCCACTAGCCTAGATGCTCATACTAGATTATCTCTTGCGGTAAAGAATCTAAATCCGTACCTA
>JASCZI010091314.1:0-24526 GCA_036250425.1 Stylosanthes scabra | reverse complement strand
TATATATATATATATATATATATATATATATATATATATATATATATATATATATATATTCATGCAGGAAGGAAACACTAGAAAGGATAAAGGCAAAAAGACTCAGAAGTCTCCTAAGAAAAAATCTGAAAAGTGATAGATCAGAGTGCAGCATAGTGTAATTAGCTGATGTGCTTAATTGATGACTCTGTTAATACGTGATAGGAATGATTCAATGAACTTGATCACAGCTAGAAGGCTTTAGTTGAATAAATTCATTGGAACAATGCAAAAATTACAGTGTAAAATAACTGCTACAATATTTTTGCACAAATGATTCATAATTCTACTACGTGTGTTCATAAGATGATCTTTATTGCAAACCCCCTCCCCCAATATCCTTACTTATTTCTGCCTCTAACCTTGAATTTAGTGATGATTATGAATGAATTGTAGCTTGTTGAGTTGCTAACTATACGCTTCCGGCAGCAGCATATGATGTGTCCTGTCCATAATTTCATGGCATTATTAGCTTATTAGGAGGAGCACACAGATCCTTTGCCATAAATGAAACCAAATAAATGCATGTAATCATTTTTTCTGCTATGATTTTTCATTTTGTAGTTTGAACTTTGAACTACTCATGATTAATTGTAGCTTCTAAGGACTTTCTTCATACACCAATTACCAAAATAGCTTTCAAAATCAAATCCGGTGCATACATTGTGACTTGAAAAATATGCCAAATAACTTGTTCAATCTAACCTAGAACATACATTATTTTGACTTGTCAAGATATATATTGTCCATAAATATTGGCGTTCAATATATTCAATCTGTGAATCCTTTATGCACTAACAAATCAACAATTATTCTAAACAAAAGGGCTAGAGATAGAATACATGCCTCTTAATTATACAAAAGGCTTTAACCACTTAGCTATGACTTCAATTTGTAGATTTTATACATTGAATATGTAAAAGCCTCTTCTATTGAATATGAAATTTTACAAACTCTAATTTTTAAATTAACCTCTCATTCCACATTCTGCTATGGCAACTCTAATCTCTTTCACTCTAAAATACTCACAGAATATCAAGAACATCATACTCTCTTATTCTCTTCCAAGTCCCAAGCATTGAAGCAGCCGTCGAAACTTCACGTCGCGACCTTCCCCTCACCTTCACGTCACGGCCCTCCCGTCACCGTCACTACAAGAATCGTTATGTTTTCCTACGGCCGCACCGACGGCTAAGCCGTCTGTAAATAATATTAACAACGGCTAATCCGTCGATAGAATTACACGGGTAAAAAATCCGTTGGTAATCATTACCGACGGCGTCAATGATCCGTCGGTATTTATACGTCGAAGTTAATTCAATTAATTTAATATAACCGACGGCTATGCCGTCGGTAAAAAGCCGATGATTTAAAAGAAATAATTATATTTTACCGACGGTGTAGCTGTAGAATATAGACGGCTTGGCCGTCGGTATATATAATTTAAAATTACTAAATAAGACGGCTAGGCCGTCGGTAACACTGACGTTTGCATAAATGAAAAAATTTAATTTATGCATTCCTGCTTTGCAGCTAAATCAAATTATATAAAACCATATTAATTATTCGGTAAGAATCCGAATTACGATATAAAATTACTAAAACGAAACAACATAATAATTATTCAGCAACGGAGAGTACAGATATCAATGTAACAAATAACAGAAAGTGAGTCATTATTCTAAAATACATAATAAATACAAATAAAATGAGTGTCTCAAACATAATCCGGGTCATCATCCTAGTGTGAGGGGCTGGCGGCTCTGTCCAGCTGCGGGGGAGGACTCGGGGATCTATCACGGGGCGGCCGTGGAGGCGGTGGGGGAGGAATGGCGGTGAACGAAGCCGATCCGGAGTTGCCACTCTGCGTGAGCTCTAAGAAGCTGTACATATCGGAATATGCCTTCCTGAGCTCGGAGACCTCCTGTGACTGGGACTCGAGAGCGGTCTCAAGAGTCCGCACCTTCTGCTCACACGAGGCCTCGACCTGAGCAACCCTCTAACGACTCGCCTCTGCCTGCTGTGAGAGCTCTCTGTTGAGCAGTGTAACCTGCTCTTTCACATCAGGAGGGCCGAAGGCAGTATCGTTGTCGTCGACGTCTCCGATGATGAGAGGGATGGAATACACAGGAACGACTCCCTTATCGTATATCCTACCCTTCTTGCGGCCGCAGGCAATCCGCAACCAAATCACCTTCTCATAGATCGGAGGAGGCTCTGGACCGCCCGTATCTATGATCGCCTGCCGCTCTGGCGGCTCTGCCTCAAGTCTACTCTTCTCCGCCTCGAACGCCTCCTAAAATAATAAGAGTTCATACAGAACGTGAGAGTTAACTAACATAATAGCATATGAACGAAAAATTATTAATTGCATTCTTTTTATCACATACCTTGCAGTCTTGTGACCGCTTGTCCACCACTCATCACGATCCTTCTTGCGCGTGTGAGTCCTCGCAAGCACCTCACTGAACGAGGGTGTTCGTCCCATCTCAATGGACTAGTAATAAAGAAGAAACAAACAGATATTAAATAATACAAAGTATACTGAAATTAATAATGAAAATCGTAAATTAGTAACAATAAGTTACCATCCTCTCTCTAGTGGCGGGGTAGGTGGCGGATCCGCCTGTGTGCATCGATCCACCGGTCTTGGAGGCTCGGTTCTTCGTGTTGGTCCGTTACAGCCTCTTGAAGTCCTCCTGCCGCCAAAACTCAACTAGCCGAGCAAAGATGTCCTCAGGAATCCATCCATGCGGCGCCCCCTTCTTCCATATCTCGTGAAATAACTCTTGGAGCCTCTTGGCTGCTCTCTGCCGCCAAGACTCATAAATCTTGAGCTCATAACCCCTCTGGAGTCTGAAAAAGCTTTGAAAAGAAACACAAAGACGTTTGAAGCACTTGAAACATACGCAACAAAATAATAGTGAATTAAAAGCTAGAATTTGAAATTAAAGCTAAGAAAAGTACCCTCCAACGGTCCCACCAAAACTGGACCACGTGCTCTGGAGCCTGACTGAACTGAGGGACATATCACCTGTAGTAATTGTAGTATACCCATGAAATCTTTAAGGTGCCCTGTCGTACGTGATTCCAGCTGTTTAAGGTATATAACAGGAAAACAGTGTCAAATCATAATGCAAATTTATGAATTTATTGTTTTAATTAAATGAACATAAAATAATAAATAAGTATCTTACCAATTAGCTCCGTCCCAACGGAGGTACACACGGCCAGCCAGGGCTGCGGCTGCCTCCTCCGCCGCAATGTCCTCTTCCTCACCCTCCGACAAAAGATTATTAACCGGGGGAAAAGGCATAGGGTCTGGCTCAACAGGAGGAGGCTGTGCATCAAAATCATCAACATGGTCATGTGCAGGCCCTGATGATGTACGTGCAGAGGCGGTGGTCTGAGTCTGCCCTCGAATCCCCGATGTATCGGATGACTGGACCCTAGATCCGGGGGTCGGGATCATCCTCATCGACAGTAAAGACTCTGATAGGGACGGCGTGGGGATCACAGGAGGTGGCAGAGTAGCCATACCCTGTGTCGGTGGAGGGTCATCCTGCCCGAGGTCGAGTGGTACGCCCATCCTCTTCTTGGGCCGACCCCTACGACCGCCGGAACCCCTACCGCGGTCTCCCCTACCCCTGCCATGGTCTCCCTGTGTCATGTGTCTTGCAATGAAAGAAGTGCATATAATCAAATACAAATAGATACAATAACTTAGCAGATAACAGGTATGAATGCAACAGCTACGTTTATAAACTTAAAACAATTACATATTTTAATGTTCCACATCTTCTTGGGAAGAACGCGATTTTGCTTAATCGGAATCAGCTTCATTCACTTACATTTGGCACACAGGTACCTAACTTTTCCCAACCTAACATAGTCATCAATGCTCATGCAGTGGGCTATGAATTGGTCCAATCCACTTATATATGACGGTTTAAGTCCCCCTCTGTTCGAATGTACTCTATCGTACATCCAGGAACGCGATTTCTCCATTATTTTCTTAGCTGATTAGTCCCTACATTTGTCAAAATTTTAACCCAATTTAACTTACATTTTTCAAACTTACATAATTTTGTAAAAATTTGGGCAGAATGTCTCCTAAAATAGGACCCCTAATGAGTTGCAGACATTAAATATATTTCAAAATTCATAAACAATCAACATATAAGGTAGCAGTTAGTGTTATTTAATCCTATCTGTTCTATCCACCTTATTCCCCACATTAAATACAGAGCAAACACAATCAATCTCCACAGCAAACAAACCGAAAGGATCTCTACGCCCTCGCACAAATTCATTCTCCTCTCCCATTTTACAAATCTATCCTAAGTGTTCAAGTCTCTATCCAATACATGCATTCACATTTTCAATTAATTATTTTAGTCAAATAAATTATTTAATCACCATTTAAAATTAGTATTTAAGCAGTACTAATTATTTGGAACAGGTAACCAACCTAAACGTGCGGTAAAAATTGGGCAACACCAAAATCAGCAACAACTTTGTCAGATAGAGAGACAGAGAGATGCCATGAGTTCGCATCAAAGAGAGTTCGATCTCCACTCACTCTTGGAGAACGCTCGCGAAACCGTCGAAGCTGAAAATGCCAAGAACCCTCTCGATGCTGATGTCAGTTGTTCTCTTCTTAATTTTCAATATTTTCTTTTCGGTTATTTAAAACTTAGAAATGAAAGAAAAAAAAAGTTCTGAAATGTCTTTGATGCGTTTATTTTTTAGGGGTTTTTAAACAGTTTGTTCAATGTTGTTAGTGTGTTTATTAACTGAAAATATTTGCGGAACTTGACAAGATGGGCCCAAGCTTTGTTAGAGTTGTCTCATTTTCATACTTTCCCAGAAACTAAGAAAATGACTGAAGGTGAATTCTTTGCTTTATTTTTATATATCCGTGTAATTCATGTGAATTGGACAATTGTATTGAACTTTGATTGTGGCTCTGCAGATGCTATTTCGAAGCTGGAGGAGGCTCTTGTGATTAATACCACGAAGCATAATACTCTTTGGTGCATGGGAAATGCTTACACCTCACAAGCTTTCTTAATTCCCAACTGGAATGAGTCGAAAGTTTATTTTGATAAGGCATCTCAGTACTTCCAGCAAGCTGTTGATCAGGTCCGGTCTTTGTGTTTATACTATTCGATTGAGGAGTAATGTGCTTTTGAAAATGATTTGTATAAAGGAGGCTTTTCACTTTCTATATAGGATCCTGGCAATTTACTTTACCAGAAATCATTGGAAGTGTCTCCTAAGGTATGCATTGCATTGTAATTGTTTGTTTATCTCATAGTTTTTGATTGCGGATTGCGGCAAATGACGGAGAACCAAAAATCCGCCATAAAGTTATAGCGGATTGCGTTGCAGGAAATGGCGGATTACCTAAAAATACATGTAAATGCAGAAAAAAATGCAGAAAACACTGTACATGTAGAAAAATTTTAAATATCATCAATATAAGCAAATTTCTATTCATAAGACATGCAATTAATTAAGCAAATTCATTGAAAAATCAATAAGTAAACATCACAACAAGTCATCACACACCAAAGAACAGTAGAAGTCCATAAATACTAAAACCTCCAAACAGAAAAGACTAGCTGAATAACTAGCAAAATTGAATATAGTATCTTGGGTGTTTCCTTCTGCCACAGGGGTAATATATTTCCAGTCTGGGTCAGTTCTATTGGGACGGGTAGCAGCATTTGGATCGGCAGCAGCAGCAGGACCGGTAGAGGCAGGGGCATGGACATGGGTTTGTCTTGAACTAGACATAGTGCAGCAGCGAGGGTGAAGAAACAGAAAGGGAGAAGAAGGGAGAATAAGCAACGAGGTCGACAGAGAAGAAGCAACGAGGGCTCCGCCGGTGGTTCTTCCGGCAGTGGCTCGGCCCAGGAAGGAGAAGCAGGGTGAGAGAGTGAGTGGGCTACCATTTTATGTTGAGAGGGAGGCAGTGTTTCGATACTCTTCAGCAAAGGAGTCTAAGGAAGATAAGTAGATGAATTTAGAGTTTCTTTATTTACTAAAATAACCCTCATTTTTTCTGAAAATTCACACAAAACCCGCCATTTCCGCCATTTATATAACGCTCCGCAATTGTGATTCCGCCATTGCACCCGCAATTGCGGCCTCCGCGAAATGGACGTTTCGGGATGCTCAAAATCGCGGCAGGCCAAAAGACCGCAATGCAATTGCGCAATGGCGCCGCAATAGCTGCAATTTAAAAACACTGGTTTATCTTGCTTTTTTATCACTTTTACTTGTGGAGTATTGATGTCTCAGTGCAACATAGAAATGGCTGTGAGCAATTTGTTAAGTTTTATGGTCACGGGGATTTATCTTCTATGGGCAAGAGTAACTCTTGGATATTTGCACTTGTTTTCTTGCACCTCAGTTTATTATCTTTTTTGTTTTGGTAACATAAGATGAAAGAAAAAGAAAAAACTCTATCCTAATGAACAATATGTAGAATTTCCAGAAGAGCTTCAACCCACTCCCTTCTAAAGTTATGAGACTGTATGTTGACTTTTGGATTATGGATACCTCTGTAAAGACATGCCGGACTCTTAAATCTTAGGATCCTCAACATATTCAATATTAAATCATATAGAACATAGTGGTTGATTGAGAATATTTATGCTGGCAAAATACTGCAATGATTTCTTTAGAATACTTATTTTGAGTCAAGGATTGGGTCTGTTCATCTGGTTCACAAAGTGATTGAATTATTATTTGAGGTGTTCATTTTTGGATTCCTCCCAGCTTTCTGTGCTTTTGGAGGTTAATTCCTTCTTTACTTGTTTGCTATGTTTCTTGGTGATGTGTTTTTACCTTTTTCATTTATAAAATGCTCATGTAAAATTCTCTGGTTGGCTGACTACTGGATCACTTTAATAACTAACTAGCATCTTTTGTGTTTTAAGGCAACTGAATTGCATGCAAAAATCCATAACCATGGTGGCTTTGCTCTGTATCAGTCAATTGGAGCTTTTACTTTTACTGGTACTAAAGTAGATGATTAGAAGTTTCCATTGGCTGCAATTTTGATCAATGTCACAAAGTTTTGACAACATTTTCATTTGTTTTTGATTACTTATCATGATCCTCCACTTTTTATCCAAAGCTTGGGACTTGTTGGATGATATTGAGATAGTCAATTGATAGTTTGCCTAAGTAATTATTGTTAAGTTAGCTTGGTTAATTAACATATTGGTTAGAGTTAGTTAGCTTTGGTATCTCTATCACATTCTGTTATAGTATAGTTTAGTGAGTTGTATATAAGTGACGTGTACAGTGTTGAGTTTTTCAGATTCGTCATTTTTCAGAAAATGAGTAATGAGCACATGCTTCATTTCTCCCATACTCTCTCTTTCTCTATTGCTTCTCTATTCTCTTTTCGCTCCAGACCATGAGTTTTCTCATGGTGTGGTGAGCGTGGAGGAGCCGAGAGTTTTTTGCTTCCCCTCACATTGAAGATCATGAAATTGATGAATTGGAACACATCTCAGTGAAATTCTTCTTCTTTTCTTCTTTCATTCTTCTAATCAATTTTTCCCAATTTCTTTCCCTAATTTTTCGCTTCGCACTCGAACTCACACAACAGAGTTGATGAGAGTTGCTCCATTTCCTATCAATTTTACAGATTAGAGAAGTGGAGGCTCCGATCACGAGATTGAGTGTGAAAGGTCCTGAATCTTTCGTTACCTTCTTCGATTTAGTCGATTTTTCTTCGATTTGGTACAAATCATGGATGATTCCATAAGCGATGTATCCTCTGGCGAAGGTCAAGATTTTTTTGTGGTGGATCTGCAGAACTTAGCCAAGTTGATGAATCAATTGGCGATTGTTCAACAACAAGTGAACAAAACTGGAAGACCTAGCGTCAATCTATTGCAAGATCCCTCGAGTCCGTTTTACTTGCATCATGGAGAGAATCCTAGTGACTCACTCACAACTACTCCTCTTACGACTCTGAATTATCATTCTTGGTCGCGTTCTGTAAGGATATCTCTTAGGTCCAAGAACAAACTGCATTTCATTGATGGAACACTGCCAAAGCCTGATAGTAGTGATAGTTCCTTTGAAGCATGGGAACGATGCAACAATATGGTACTAGCTTGGTTACATGCCTCGATTAGCAGCGAAATACTCCACAGTGTGTTATGGTGTGATGTAGCATCTGAATTATGGGAAGATTTAAAGCACATGTTCTACCACGGCGATCTCTTTCGAATTGCCGAATTCGAAGAAGAAGTTTTTCTTACTAGACAAGGAGACTCTACAATTACAGCTTACTTCACAAAATTGAAGGGATTATGGGAAGAATTAGATGAGTTTCAACCACTTCCCAGTTGTAGTTGCATAGGCTTATGCTCTTGCGTTGTTGGTGTCGTTCGGAAATACAGGGATCAATCTCATGTGGTTCGGTTACTGAGAGGTCTAAGTGATGATTTTGCAACTGTTAGGTCACAAATAATGCTCATGAAGCCTCTTTCGGATGTGAATGCAGTCTTCTCTTTGTTGTTACAACAAGAAAGACAAATATCTAGTGCTCAAGACGGTTCCAGAAACTTGATAAATGCTACTCAGTATTATGAGATTAGCTCTGATGGGAAATTTAGTGACTCTAGAGGAAGAGGACGAGGCAGAGGGACTCGAGGGAGAGGGGGAACAATAAACAGTCATTGAGGAAATGCTCTCATTGTGGAAGAATATGCCATCTTGTGGATACTTGTTATCACAAACATGGACTCTCTCCTCTCTACAAGCGAACTGAATTGAGAACAGTTAATAGCATCAACACTGATGGAATTTTGCAGAATATCAGTGATGCAAAGTTGGAAAGCAACAATGATTTGGAATTGGTGTTTTCTAAGGAACAGAAACAGGCATTGCCTGATATGCTACAGCTTCATAGAGGTAAACCTTCTCAAAATATCAATCTGGCATCTGAGGTGCAGACACCCTCTGCAGGTATATATCATATACTATCCATATCCAAACAACAACTAAAGCATTCTAATTGGATTTTAGACTCAGGAGCAACTGCACATGTTGCCTGCTCTTTACAATTTTTCAAAACCTTTAAAAAGATAACTCCAATCACACTTCAGCTGCCAGATGGCTCAAGGATTGTCACTACCATCTGTGGTACAATCCATTTCTCAGAAAATTTTTACATAACTGATGTGTTGTTTGTCCCCAGTTTTACTTTCAATTTAATTTCGGTTTCTAAAGCAACACATACACTGCCATATCAATTTTTATTTGATGATATTAAGTGTGAAATTCAGGACAAGACGACCTTGAAGATGATTGGCACTGCTGAACTTGTAGCAGGCCTTTACATTTTAAAAAATCCATCCATGCATACAACTCACACACACATAAAGTAGCTATATCTCACCAAAGCTCAAGCTGCTGTTCATGCACTCATCAACCATTCTGACTTTGCAACATTATGGCATAGTAAACTAGGTCATATCTCAAATAGTAGGATTGAAACATTACAAAAATAATAAGATTTTTTGCATTTTGATGTAAAACATATCCCATGTGAACCATGTCATTTAGCAAAACAAAAACGTCTTTCTTTTCCTCAACGCACTATAGTTTCAAATAATTGCTTTGACATAGTTCACATGGATATTTGGGGACCATTAGCTGTGAATTCTGTTGATGGACATAGGTATTTTCTGTCTATTGTTGATGACAAAAGCATATTTTGTTTGATATATTTCATGAAGGCTAAATCTGAAGTTGCTTCTTTGATTCCAAACTTTGTATAACTCATTGAAACTCAATTCAATAAAATAATCAAGTACATTCACACTGATAATGGCAGAGAATTTTATTTGCAAAGTTTCTTTGATTTCAAGGGAATGCTTCACCAAACAAGCTGTGAGGAAAGCCCACAACAGAATGGCGTGGTGGAGAGAAAGCATCAAGACATACTTAACATGGCTAGGGCTTTCATTTTTCAAAGCAATTTACCAAAAAAATTTTGGACTTATGCCTTGGCTCATGCTATTCATGTCATGAATAGAGTGCCTAGCAATGTTATCAATGCCAAAAGTCCTTATCAAATTCTATATGATAAACTGGCTACTATATCTCATTTTAAAACTTTTGGCTGCCTAGCATTTGCTTCATCCCTCTCAAGTCATCGAACTAAATTGGAACTGAGAGCTAAGAAATGTGTTTTTCTAGGTTTCAAAACAACAACTAAAGGTTTTCTCCTTTTGGACATCAATACTTCTGCAATTTTTTTATCTAGAGATGTCATATTTTATGAACATATATTCCTCTTTATACAGATTTCAAATTCTGCTGCATCACAATTGACTAATACTTAAGTTCTCCCAAAATACTTTGGTCCCTCTTGCAATGATTCTGATTTTGTTCCTACTCCTGATTCCTCTGTTGCTATTATGCCATCTATGTTGCATTCTACATCACAACATGCATCCATTCATGATCATTCATCTACCTCTTTAGGGACTGCACCTTTGCATATAGAACATACTTCTTCTGATTCTGCTCCCCCTACATGTATTTCATCTCATGATCCTGCACTTAGAAAATCAACTAGAACCAAGAGGCCACCTTCTCATTTAGCAGACTATCATTGCATGCCTATTGTATGTAACTCAATTTGTTCTTCAAGTGCTATATCATCTCCAAAATATCCATTGTCACACTTTATATCATTTGATAAATTTTCACCCACACACAAAGCCTTTTCTCTTGCCATTGACTCCATTATTGAGCCTACAACTTTTGAGGAGGCAATCCAACATGATTACTGGAAACAAGCAATCAATGCCGAACTTCTTGCACCGGAAAGCAACAAGACTTGGTCCATTGTTACTCTTCCAAAGGGTAAGCGGGCAGTAGGCTGCAAATGGGTCTTCAAGACCAAATTGAAACCCGATGGCACCGTGGAAAGGTACAAGGCTCGAATAGTGGCGAAAGGGTATACTCAGATGGCAGGTTTCGACTATTTTGATACATTTAGTCCAGTGATTAAGATGTCTACCTTTCGGATCCTTCTAGCTCTTGCTGCACAACAAGGCTGGTTCATCCATCAATTGGATGTGAACACAGCTTTCCTACATGGGAATTTTCCCGAGACAGTGTACATGAAGCCTCCTCCCGACTTATTGGTTCCTCCTAATCAAGTGTGTAAACTTGAGAGATCTCTTTATGGACTCAAACATGCGAGTTGGCAGTGGAATCATAAGTTGTGTTCTGTTCTTCAAGCTTCGGGTTACACTCAGTCAAAGGCCGATCATTCACTCTTCACCAAAGGTAATGCATCTGCTTTTACTGCAATATTAGTCTATGTGGATGATTTAGTACTTGCTGGGAATGACATGAGTGAGATTAACCGTGTCAAAGCCTTACTTGATGATAAGTTCAAGATAAAGGACATTGGTCCTCTCAAGTATTTTCTCGGCTTAGAAATTGCTAGGAACAAGACTGGCATTCTGTTATATCAGAAGAAATATGCAGTGAATCTTCTCCATGAATTTGGCCTTTCAAATTCTAAGCCTGCTTCTACCCCCATGGCTTACACATATGTTTTGTCTAAGTCTTTTGGCACTATTCTGTCTGACTTGACTCCCTATCGCAGGCTTATAGGGAGGCTGTTGTACCTCACCAACACTAGGCCTAACATTAGTTTTGCAGTAAATAAACTAAGTCAGTATTTGGATTGTGCTACTGATGATCACTTTAAGGCAGGATTGCACATTCTAAAATATGTGAAGCAAGCTCCTGCATGTGGTATTTTGTTCTCAACCGATTGTGACCTCTCTTTAATAGGGTATTCGGATTCAGATTGGGGAACATGCCTAGATACTAGAAGGTCGATTTCTGGTTTTTGCTTCTTCCTTGGCTCCTCTATAGTGTCTTGGAAGAGTAGAAAACAACACGCATTTGCTAGGTCATCTGCAGAGGCAGAGTATAGGGCACTGCCCTTGGCAACATGTGAAGGACGTTGGTTGAGCTATATTCTAAGAGACTTGCAAGTTAATATGAAGAAGCATATAACTCTGTTTTGTGATAACCAATCGGCCATCCACATTGCTTCAAATCCAGTCTTCCATGAAAGGACAAAGCATATAGAAATAGACTGCCACACTGTGAGGGATTCTGTTCAAGATGGGACATTGAAGTTGCTGCCAGTTCCTTCGACTGTGCAAGTTACTGATATATTGACAAAGAGTTTAGCACCAGGACCTTTCTCCAGAAATCAGGGCAAGCTTGGAATGTATGATGCCCACATCCCAAACTTGAGGGAGGCTGTTGGATGATATTGAGATAATCAATTGATAGTTTGCCTAAGTAATTATTGTTAAGTTAGCTTGGTTAATTAACATATTGGTTAGAGTTAGTTAGCTTTGGTATCTCTATCACATTCTGTTATAGTATAGTTTAGTGAGTTGTATATAAGTGAGTTTGTGTACGGTGTTGAGTTTTTCAGATTCGTCATTTTTCAGAAAATGAGTAATGAGCACATGCTTTATTTTTTAATATTTTTCCCATTATTTATATAATAAAATAGGTAAATAACGAATCTTTTATTAACTCAGCTCTTTACATTGATTTTCTTCTAAATTCAAATATGTTTTCCGATTGGATGAAAGAATTTGCTTAATTCGTGTGCTATGTGAATCAAATTAAAAAAGTCATACTAAATTCCTCATTTTAAATCACCATGATTTGTAGCTGAGTCTTTTAATTTTGAGTTAAATTAAATCACAATTTAGTTCCTAACATTCGCGATTTGCTTCATAATGCAAAAGAAGAAAGTTTTGAGTCACCCTTCCATAGCTTGTTTTGTTAGTCATTCTGGTTGGAATTCAACTATGGAAGGTGTGTGTTTGTGGTGTTCCTTTCTTGTGTTGGCCTCTTTGTAGTTGCCAGATCATGAACAAGACTTAATTTTGTGACGTGTGGAAAGTTGAGATTGAATTTGAGAAGGATGAAAATGGATTGGTGTCAAGGGAAGAGATAAAAAAATAAAGTGGAAATGTTACTTGAAGACGAAGGATTAAAAGAGAGATGGTTGAAACTCAAGGAATTGTGATTAAAAACAAGATTGAAGGTGAAAAGAATCTCGACGAGTTCGTCAATTGGGTCAAGGAATGAGAATGCCATTGTTACTTCATCAATAAGTAAAAATAATAATAAATTGAAGGAAAATTAAAGGGTATAGTGGTCTTGTATATATAAATAAATGTTATATTTTTCACGAGAAATACTATATGGCTATTATTAGATTTTTTTAAAAAATAAGTAAATGGATAAAAGTGTACACAACAGTTTTTTGGGTAGATAAAAGTATACATGGAAAAAAATATAAATATTGATAAAATATATATGGTTATATTTCATTAACTAAAAAAAAGTGTTACTATGGTTATTTCCTTTAAACAATTACTATCTCTCAAGTCTTGGGCTTCATTTCCACGAAATTCATGGAACTAAATGTAGATAGCTAACCAATTCGCATATATTATGAGATAACTCACTTTTCTGTAGGGAGCATGATGGCGAGTCTCTTTTTATTATTTTCACTTGCAAACAAAAATAATGCAAAGTTTATATAAACAAAGACTGAGACCTTCTAAGATGCCTACAGTTTTAATATTTAATTAAAGCTACTTTATGATATTCATTTAGTTAAAAGAATAGATTGACTTGTGGCTTTTTTGGTCAACAAAAGTTGAAATTTTGAATTTTTGTTAGACCGAGTAATTGTAGCATTATTTGTTATTGGTAGGTCCAAAATGCAACTTTTATCACTTAAATAAACTATATTGGAATAATAAGGAGAAAAAAAATATTGCAACTTTTATTCATCCCGTTCATCAACTTAAAGTAAGGTACAGCAAAAGTTAATGAGAGACTCCTTTAGTAAATATTTTGGATTTGAATTTCTCACCCAACATATCTTTGACAAAAAATTTTTTCAGAAAATTAAAGTAAATTTTTAGTTTAAAGATATAAATATTGTTTGAATTGTTAAAATAATTTTCATCACGCTAGCAGCACTTTGAAGTTTGAAATCAATTGGTCTCTATGAAAAATCATTGTTGGAAGATATATATGATTTTCCCCCCTATCCGGTAGATGTTAGTAGATGAAGGTGAATAAATAGACTTTATTTGATGTTTTTATGTTTATTTTTCTTTTAATGTTCATATGTAAATTGTTTTTATTTTTAAATAAAAAATAATTTAATTATTTTTTTATAAATAAAATAACTAATTATTTTTACTAGTGCATTATTACACGATAAAAGATACACATGTTGATGTTGATGTTGTCACTGTCGTTTCACGCATATAATAAACACTCCAATTAAGGGAGAATCAGAAATTAGTTCCAAAGATCCGTAGAGAAATTTAAATAGTATAACATGGATGATATATGATTAAAGTTTTCACATAGAGACTCACAATAGACTCTTGAATTTGCTTAAAATTTGCATAATTTTATTTTATTTTTTTCAATAAGAAGTAAATTTTGGATTTTTTTTAAGTCATAAAAGTTTAATTTGATATCATATTATCATGCTGCTTCTTCAAAAAAAACTTAATATAATAGAAACACATACATAAATGATTATATTTTGAACATAAATTTTTAGAAAAATAATATTTATAATGTTTTTTATATACTTTTTGTATATGTTCCTTTTATGATTTAAAAAAAAAAACAATTATCTTAGATTCTATTTTTTATAAATCACTTTTAATAATAAAAAAAGTGAAATGCATAAAAAAATATATATTAAAAATTATGCATGTAAAATTCTTCTAATTTTTATTTGTTAATATATAGTATATGTATTATTTCATTGAAAACTCTCAACCTATATTTGTAAGAAATTACTCAGAAAAATTCAGAGAAAGAGTTATGTAAGAATTCATAATAGACATTTGAAAATTCAATTACTCGACCTATGTATATTTGTCAAAACCCTGCGAGTTACCATAAACGAACAAATTAACAAATAGTACGTAGATGATTGAACATTATTCTTATATATATGCATGCAGCTAGGGCTTTTATTGTGGTCTATCTTCCAAGTCAATAGTAAAAAATTAAAAATTGTTTGCATAATTAGCAGCACTTGACTCTAGCATTGACCAGAAGAACAAAAGAGAAAAAAATGAACGTGTTTTCTGACACGAAAAAACTCTTGGTGGAATGAATTCAACATACATTACTGTAGGATTGGGTGCTAACAAAAAAAGCGAGAAAGCAAAAGTAATGTCCTGTACATTACTTGTTCATTATTACCACCTAGGGCCTTTTTTTTTCTTTTTTGCGATATTTTTCAATCTAAGTTTGGACAAATTTATTTTGCTATATTCACATGTAATTTCTTCTTTCACGAACTTTCTTTCCCTATCCTTTTAATACAAGTTTATATTATCATATAATTTTATTTATTTCGTTTTGAAAATAATACTATCATAATGTTAAATAAATCTACGTGTATATATATTTATACATTTATTTTTATATTTTTTATCTAATAGATACACATGTCAAATATAAAAATAACAAAATCTAACATAAAAATTTTATGCAAAAAATAATAAAATATAGTACAAAAAATTTAAATCAGAGTGAAAACAATAAAAATTATTTTTATTGAAATTAATGCATGAATATATGTAATGTAGTGTTAGGGATTATGTTTTAATTAGGTTGACACTTATTTTATTATCTGTAGTTTCTATTTTATTATGTAGAACTTTTTTTTAAAGAAAATATTAGAGCACTCACATTTTATTCAGGATTTCATAGATATTAATAACCTAAAATGATTAATTGCACCAAAAAAAATTTATGTAATTGAGGGGCCACCGGGCCAGAACTTGTTGAGTGTTGACGGGATTCACTAGTAAATTTTCAGGTCTCGGGGAAGATCAACAGCCTCCGACAACGCAGTAATATAAAAATGTATACCTCTTATTCTTTTATGTGCACTACATATATATAGTCATATATTGTATTTCATATATAAAGGCTATAATTTTTTAATTGTTCTGGAAATATAATAAATAAATATTATAATTTTGTGGAGGGAAATGCTAGATGAAAAAGCATTTTGTAAACGAATTCACAAGGAAAGTTTATTATATTTTAATTGACATTCTAATGCATCTCAATTTTTGTCTTATTTAAATGAACTCACTTATTTTCTACGAGATTAAAATTTTGAGAGGAATGATTATATTTCTAACCAGCCAAAACAAGATTTAGCATAAAAAACTATACAAAAATTCTTTTTTATTAAAGACTTACTCAAGTAAAACACTTTTCTTATTTTGTATGCCTAGCTAACATAATTGTGCTATGTGAACAACAGTAGGTAATAAAATTTTAACCTCTCTTTTCTCTTCTTCGAGCCTCTCTCTTCTCCCTTCCCAGCACGGAGGCGACGTCCTCGCTGCCACTACTGCACAAAGTTGTTTTTCCACCGTTTTGACTCTCACGACAGTCTTGGATAGAGTTAGCGGCTCCGATGGCAGCACTTGCAGTTCATCCCATCCTCCTCCATTGCAATCTGCCCTTAGATTGTCTTTGTTCCTCGTTATTGAATCTGGATACTGTTGATCTCCTTCATTCTGCACCATCCTGTTTACGGCGGCGGCAATGCTTCCTTATTTTTTAGGTGCCATCATTGTTCCTTTTTGCTTAGTCTTTTTTCATTGTTCGTGTTCCTCTTATTTTTTGTAACGTCAATTTTTACTGTCTTCTTTCAATTTGAATAAAATTTTTTAAAAATACTTACTTCTACTTTAATAATTATTTATTTTTATTTGAATTATCATTTATTTCTATTTATATGATCAATTAATTTTATTTAAATAATTAATTTTTTCTATTTTGATAATCACTTGAATATATTTAGATGATCATTTATTTATGATATTTCTAAAATATTATTGGTCAATTACTATTAAAAAAATTACTGATTTTCAAGACTTTTTATTCCTTAAAATTCATATATGTAAAGGTAACTTTATATTAATTAAAAAAGAATTTTTTTTTTTGTTGCCATAAATAAAACCCGCTCCACACGGTTGGTGTGATGTAAAAACATGAATCGACAAGAGTTACAATAAGGTTTAGTCACTCCCACCTACCATGTTTTGCTCTATATATAGATTAGAATGTGATGATGAGTTCTTTACGTGTTAGTTATTCATTCATATCAATACCATCTTCCTTATTAAAAAAAAGAACACATTTACCAAAGCTATCTAGCTACTCAATAGTAACAAAATAAACAAATATTATAGAAAGCAAACACTCAAACTTTAATTTCTTTACAGGTAGTGTGGTCCAAATTCCAAATTCCCAGAGAAAGATGGGGATCCCACACTTTCTTGCAATACCATACCCAATCCTAGGACACATGAATCCCCTTCTTCAGTTCTGTCATGTTCTTGCCAAAAATCATGCCTGCAAGATCACCTTCTTGAGCTCTGACGAACACTTCAACAAGCTAAAGAAAGCAGCAACAAGTTATTCAGGCATGGAGGAGGAGTCATCAGAGATGAAGATGAGGTTGGTGTCCCTCCCAGATGGTGTGGACCCTAATGATGACAGAAGTGACCAAGGCAAGGTTATACAGACCACAAGAACCACCATGGTTGACCTGCTTCCAAAGCTCATAGAAGATGTGAATGCCATGGATTGTAACAACAAGATTACTTGTGTTATTGTTACTAAGAACATGGGTTGGGCCTTGCAAGTTGCTCTCAATTTGGGTATCAAAGGTGCTCTCTTCTGGCCTGCTTCTGCAACTGCTTTGGCCTCTTTTGATTCCATGCAAACACTCATTCATCAGGGAATCATAGATTCTCAAAATGGTAACATAAATTGCTTTATGTATGTATATGTGTTTGCTTCTTATTCATATAGTTTGAAATTAAAGCATTCATAAATAGTTACAAGCTATCTTCTTTATGAATCTGTTTTCTGTCTTAGTTTAATCTGTAGGTATGCAAAAGAGAAATTATATGGCTAAAATTAAGACAAGCTATCTTACCCACTTTAACTTATTTACTTTTTACTATAGTCTTAAATATATAATTATTCATGTTTTCTACCTAATTTTTTTTTAATTTTGGAATAATAAATAATTTTATAATATAATATTAAAAGTAGAGTTTTTATAAAATATATATAATTCCACTCTATTCTGATTGAATCAATAAACTTCTACACAAATAATAATAAGGAATTTAGGAATTGTACATTTATTTTCTCAAATTATGTTTGATGGGTTTGTCATGAAATCTATTATTTAAAAATTTAAGTTGATAAATAAAAGTATAAATAATTATATCTCTAAAATAGTATGATTATATTTAATTACATTGAAAAATTGGTTTCTATCGTGTTATTGAAGAAATCACAATTAATATAATATAATAAAAAGTAATGCTATATGTATATTTATTTTGATTAATTAAGCCCAATTAAATTATTTATTTCTATGTTAAATAGAATATTATTTTTGTGTCAAATAATATAAAAAATAATACAGAAAATTTTTTTATTTGATATTAAAATAATTTTTTATTTAATATAAAATAAATAATTTGGTTGAATTTGATTGAATAAAATAAGTGTATGCCTAAAATTATTTAATAATAAAATAGAAGAGGTGATGAAACTTTGATATATAAAGTGTTTATTAGTTGTTGCTTTGTGCTGTTTAGATGTAGATCGATCTCCGCTTAATTACGTTAGAAAAATCAGTATTAGAATGAAGTTATCATTGTACCATCATTAATTTCTTATTAATGGTGTATGTCACATGCAATTGTGATATGTTCAGGGTCGTGACAGGAATTATTAATATTAATTAACTACTAGCATATTGGTTTGACTAGACTTGAAATTATTATCAGGTCTACCAAGCAATGAACATAAAGAAATTCATCTTTCTTCGAATCTACCAATGATGGATCCATCAGCCATGCCATGGTACTGTCTAGACAACACTTTCTTCTTCCTTCACATGAAGCAAGAGATTCAAACTCTCAATCAAGCACAATGGTGGCTTTGTAACACAACTTATGATCTTGAACCCGGAGCACTTTCTATATCACCAAAGCTTCTACCAATTGGTCCATTGATGGCTGATCAAACCACAACTTTGATCTTAAAAGAAGATGAATCATGCCTAGAATGGTTGGATCAACAACAACCTCGATCCGTTGTATATGTTTCGTTCGGTAGCATGGTATCGATTCGGCCGAACCAATTCAAAGAACTAGCTCTTGGACTTGATCTTCTTAACAAGCCTTTTCTTTGGGTTGTAAGAAATGGAATTAATGGTTGTAAGAATAATAATGGGTTATACCCTGATGAATTTCATGGGAGTAAAGGTAAGATTGTTAATTGGGCACCACAGAAGAAGGTTCTGAACCATCCTGCTATAGCTTGTTTTGTTAGCCATTGCGGTTGGAATTCGACCATTGAAGGTGTTTATTGTGGTGTTCCTTTTCTGTGTTGGCCTTTTGTGAGTGACCAATTGATGAACAAGACTTACATTTGTGATGTGTGGAAGGTTGGGGTTGGATTTGAGAAGGGGTTGATTTTGAGGGAAGAGATTAAGAAGAAGGTGGAGATGTTACTTGGAGATGAAGGAATCAAAGAGAGGTGTTTGAGATTAAAGGAGACTATGATCAAGAACAAACAAGGAGGTGAGAAGAATCTCAACGAGTTTATCGATTGGGCCAAGGAGTGATGAATAATGTCATGTGTTAGTAAATGAAAAAAAAAATATATGAAAAAAATAGTGAATTTATGAACTTATGTATTAATTAGTACATAAATGAAAAAGAAGGGTAATGAAATTTGTAATGGGCATTAGTTATGCTAATTATTTTATACTAATAATTATTTATGTTATATTTTCATATCAATATGGTAAAAAAATATCTTATTTAATCCATATAAAATTATTTAAGGTTTGAAATGTATAATTTTTGTTTATCAAAAACAATCTTTTAATGTGCTTTTGATGATTACAAATTTTTTAGATGTGCTTTATTTTATCTCCTATAAATTCTTTGAGGTATATTTTTTTATCGAGTTATGTTAAATGGCCAGCACATTTTATTGATTTTGGTTGGCAGTTGGCCATCAAAATTAAAATAACTTGATTAAAAACATGGTATTGGTTGTTTGACTTAAGAAATAGTTTGCCGATTATATATGCTCGCCAAAATAAATTAAAAGTGCTGGATATCTAGTTTTTTTTATTTATTTACAATAAAAAATAAAAAGATTTAACTCATTTCAAAGTTAATTCAAGAAGTCATTATATTATCTTAAGTTTATAAAGATTATTATCAGAATTTTATTTTAGATAATATAAGACTTTATGTATAATTAACAGAAAATCTGAAGACTATTTAATTTGTATGTGTGGGATAACAAGTTTCCTACACTTCCACATTCTATATATGTAAAATTGTAAATAAATTACTATTTTCTTTTTTGACATATATACATTTAATAATAACATCATGCATAAGTAACTTGATCTTCGGGTCTTGAATATAATTACGTTCCTTCCTTTATCAATAAAGTGATGAAGACCTTTGAGGCTTGAAAACTTAAACTTTTATTAAACTTAATAATCTAGCTATATAGCTAGCTAGTTGCCATGTTCTTTGGTTTAGAACTTATTCATCAATTATCAATCGGTTCATCTCACATGGATAATAATAACAATGCAACAAGAACAAGACAATATTTTTTTGTTTTGTTTTATTTCATATATACTACAGTCTTTCTTGGAAGCTAGAGTAGTACTATTATTGACTCTTCCAAGATCTTCTTATTAATTTCAAGTTTAATTTTTGACCAATCAAAAGAAAGTAATAATAAGAGTATTTTATATGGTCAACATAATTTTAGCCATCGCCAATGCATGCATCATCAGCAACTGGTTCCACTTGTTGTCTATTAATGTAAGATTATGCATCATTTCCACCAAAGTTCCCTTCTTGGATTATAATAGTGATAGTGATAGTGATAGTGATAGTGATGATGAGTAAGATATGTAGAATAATGATAATAAGAACACATCATCGTTAAATTGTCATTGTTACTTATTGTCCGAATAATATATATATTGTGTCGGGCGGCTACTGTTTAATTTCCACAGTTGTCGCAATGCAATATGGTCATTGTATTTTATTTGGTGTGGAAATTGGAATATAATGGAAGGGGTAGTGATGCATCAAAGAGCATAGAATAAGAGAATATTCGGGTGCATTTAGTGTTTTTTTTTTTTAGTATTTTATTTTTGAATTTTGTGACAAAAAAATGTATAAAATAAAATTTTATTATATTTATTGTTTTCTTTTTTTTCTTTATAAAATTTAGAAAACAGAAAAATATTAAAAATAAAAGTAAAAATACAAATCAAACTTTCTAATTTCTATTATAGTCTAACTTTCTTACTGTCTTTTCTTTGATCTAAGAGGTTAGTTATTTGCATCCATATATCCATCTTCTGGATAACAAATTGATTTAATAATCTCATGTGAGTTGTTAAAAGACATTAGTCTGTTGAATTTCTGAGAAAAGAGCTGAAAAAGAGTAGACATAGCTTTTCTCTTTCACAAATCAAAGGGTGCCTCAAAAGTGTTGCAAAGTTAGTTGATGATGAAATAAAGGCGCTAAGGCAACACGTTTGTGGTCGCATTATTGCCTCCAATAATGATAACTTTATTTCATTCCTTTATATATATATATTTTTTCAGCTAATAATAATATAGAGACTCAATTAAAAAAAATATAGAAATTTAATTAAAAATTTAATGATATTATAGAAATTAATAGAGTAATTAAAAAAAATTGTGAAGTTTGATAATGCATTTGGTATATATACCTTTAATGATCCTACGCATATTTTATGCATCTCAAATCTAAAACATATAGCTATTAACAAATTAAACAAATCGAAATATTTTCTAGCTAGGTAAGTATTTTTTAATATACATTATTAAAATTAAATAGAATATAGTACAACAAGCATATATTGAATTGTATAAGTTAGGGATGTTTATGATTCGGACGGATTCGGGCTCCAAATCCGATAAAATTTAGGTTTTTTTTTATCCAATTTCAAAGCGATCTAAAATTGGTGTAAAACAAATTAATCCAACCCGATGATAAAAATAATGTAGAAGTTTTAACATTTATAGCAGTATAATTGTAAATTATATGATATTTTTTTTTTTTTGGTGTCTGTAAATTATATGATATGATTCTGTTTGTGTTTTTTTTGTTAACCAAAATTATATGATATGATTTTTTTAGTATTAAGATTGTGTTTTTTTTTGTTAACCAAAATATGATTGTTACTTTAAATTTAAAGCCCAATGTGGCTAAGGCTATGAAAGCCCACTAGACCCATTATCACTTGCTCTAGAGTCTTGCCCGTGGCCACTCAACCCACTCTCAAACTATTGTTGTTGTTGCAGCGGAGGCTTGGTTGGAGTGGCAAAATGTAGTGCCTCCCATCAGCTGCATCAAGGGTTCGAATCTCACTAGTGGAAGTGAGAGAACCAAGTAGTATTGGGGTGGGTGGGGTAATGGGTATTAGGGCTTTAAGGCCCATGTTCAAAAAAAAAAAACACTATTGTTGTTGTTATTGAACATTCCTCATTCTATGTATGTATTATATGTTAAAAATTATTGTTGAACATTATTGCGGAAAATTATAGCATTTTTTTTGACAAAATTATAACATTCTTTGACTAACTGTAATATAAATTATTGTTATTATTATTGTTGCTGAAAATTATTTGGGGCTGAAATTAGTATTATTATTACCGCTTAAAATTTGTTCAATTTAATAGTAGTGACAAGATTATACATAATATATTTATACTAATATATTTATATTGTGATATTTTTGTTATTTTCAGTTAATTAATTAAAATAATTTTTTTTATGAAAAATTAGTAATTGCACGTGTTTTACACTCTGCAAGATGTTTGATTAATTTCTCTACATAACAAGTTTTATGTTATTTAAGAACTCTATTTATTTAAGAATTTAGACTAATTTGGAGAGTTGAAACTATATTTAATATTATGTTATTTACATTTGATTATAATTATCTTTTATTTCTATAAGATTTAAAAATTTATATTATTACTTTGTAATTAATAATTATATTTTATTTTAGAATTTGATTAGGGTAAATTCAAACTTTATCGAGCTTTCACCAAAAAAAAAAAAAAAGGAAGATTTCATCGAATTTGAAATCAAACTAGAATCTTAATAATAGATGCGGAGTATATTTTAGGCTGAATCTAAATTAGGAAAAACCCAATTTTATAAACACCTCTGATATAAGTCAAACCTATAAGAATACAGAAAAGAAATTTAAATTTATGGACACTTTTTATTATTACATCTTATCATCATAGCCCACCATATTATTTGGAGGACAAGAATCTACGTACTAAAGTAAATTATCTATTATAAAAGTAAGCAATTTTACTTACAAAAGTATTCAAGAGAAGACAATAAAAAAACATAAACCAGCCTAAAATTATCTTATTTTATATTTCATAATTATTGCTAAAATAATTAAATAATATTAAATACAATAATAAATGTGTAATTATAAATATAAATACATAAAATTATAAATATTAAGTTAAATAAAATAACTTATTACATAAAAATAATACAAACTTAAGTATGAACAAGTGTCATATAATCAGTTTATGAAAAAATATTTGGTGTGATTAAAACAAAACTAATAATAAAAGAGAAAAATTGATTGATAACCACAAAATAGACTATATACATATGTCTATATATATATTTGAATTTCAATTCTTTTTTTGTAAAAATAACTCTAAATATCTTCTTCTGAAGTTTATTTTATTAGCAATGCAATGCAATTCGGTTGTTGTATATATTTTGACCTAAAAACATGATTATACTGCATCAACAATCTCTCGTGAACTAGTAGAGCTTTCTTAGTTTCTCATATGAGACAGTATTGCATTTTCTCTCTTTGTCAAACTAACACAACCTAAAACTAACACAACCTAATTAAAAACATTAACTATTAACTATCTAATGCTCAAATAATTAACATATGCATATATATTAAAAAAAAATGGATGATGATGAGATCACTACCACAAAAGCGCACTTTAGCCACGATAAATTTCCCACAAATTTTCACTGTTTTTAGTATATTAGAAAGAATTTAATTTTGATACATTATTCGTGCAAAAAAGTTTTACATATACAATCAATTATATTTTATCACATTAGAAGTAACTAATTTTTAAACACACCATTTTAAAAATTATATATATATATATATATATATATATATATATATATATATATATATATATATATATATTGT
>JASCZI010091312.1:6533-30579 GCA_036250425.1 Stylosanthes scabra | reverse complement strand
GTAACGTGAAATATTATTTTTATCATCTAAATTTTTTTATTATAATTTTTAACTAAATTGGAATTTAAGTTAAAAATTTTAAATAAATAAAAATACACTTTTGCGGCGGTTTCGGCCTCAACCGCCGCTATATTCATTCATTTATCTGTCCGCGACGGTTCCTGCATCAATCAGACAATCACCGCTAAACTCATCTAATTTTGCGGCAGTTCTTTGAAACCGCCACTAAATACAGTAAATCGCTACAAAAACAGCCAAGAATGTCCATTTAGCGGTGGTTAAATATGCCGCCGCTATCTGCTGGATTTATTGTAGTGTCTGTCTCCTCCTCTTGCTATGCCACCGCTCCTAATACGAAACGCCACCCTCGTTTCCTTCATCAAAAACGCCACCACCGTTTCCTTCATCAGAAATCCGCTCATCACAGCCTTCGCACCACCGCCTCACCTGTTGGCTCCGCCAGGGTCCGTGGTGATGTCGGCCCCACCTCCCACTACCACCTCTTATTCCCTCTTTTTTTGTCGTAATATGTTTAAACTCATTACCATTCTTAATCGTTATTAGCATTTTGCCATTGTTCTTCTTAGTTTTTTTTATTTTTTATAAAATTTTTAATTATATTGCTGCTTCTAGTTTGTTGTTTGTTATTTTGAATTAATTGATAAATTTTTTGGTCTTTGGATGCATAGAATTTTATCTAGTGCTACTGCTAAATTTCGTTGGTCTTGTGTTGTTGTTGATTATTGTTGCCGTAAACATGAAATTTCAAGTTCCTGTGTTGCTGTTGATTATTGTTAGCCAATAGCCATAATATTTACGGTGTTGATGATGAGCAGTTGACCTCAATAATCAATTTAATTTTGATCCCAAAATTTTTGTGATTAAAAAAGTAATTATCTCTATCTTTTACTATCATCATTGTATCAATTTATCTCTTAGAAGATAGAGAGATCCAAAACTCCAAGAGAGACACAGATACTTCAAGCGAATACAAGTCTATTATTACAAAAAATAGAACTTTTGTAGACATCCAAAAAGAAATAGAACTTGTGTTTCACTAGTATATCAACATTGAAGATAATGATTAAGTTAAATAAGAGTAAGGATAACATTATTTAAAGTTATCATATATATTTTAATATATATAGTTACATATAAATAACTTTCATAATTATATATTTATAACATTCAGTGTTATATATTTAATTTGATAGTAATTTATAAATAAAAATAAAAATCAAAATAAAATTATTATCATTATTTAAAATTATCAAACTGTGATTATCAAACTTTTTTATTAAATAATTAATATACGTCATTTAGTCAAAAAAAAAAATAATATACGTAATTTGTACGCAGAAGTTAGAGAATCTTCTCACCTAATTAAATGTTAGGATGGAGTTGACTTCTATCTTTTATTTTTTAACCAAATAATGCAGTTCATATGTAAACAATGCTCTTAGCTTAAAAGATAATTTATACTATACTAATATATTAAACTATTAATTAATAAACTAATGCATCCATTATTAATCTATCTAGTTTAAATTAAATGATGATTAAGAATGTGAACATTTGAGGGAGAAACAAAACTACACCAATTTGTTTATATGCGATGATTTAATTGGATTCATGTTTAATTCATCAGAATTTATTCTAATTTTATTAATATTGTGTATTTTTTTATTGTCGTTGTTTTCCTTTGTATTTTACTATTTTCCTATCTGCCATGCTATTGATTATAGCCGACAAAAGGAAAAAGGTTTTTTATTTGTCAATTGACTTAATTACTCCCAACTTTTCGGATTGTTATGTTTTTTTTCTCAATAATAACAGCTAATAAGAATTTCATTATAAAATTTTATCTAATATATAGATCAAATTATACGCCATTAAACAATAAATATTTAATTAAAAATTTAGTAAAATTATAAAAACAAATAAAATAATTAAGCATAGTCCATTCACACCAATAAAACCATTCATAATTTACTAAAAAAAATAGACTTAGGCATTTCACTGAATATGCTACTGTGTGTCTATTTCCATTTATAATTTCTCCAAGTGTGTCAAATAATACAAGCACTCACACAAATGGAATGTTTACGGGATTATACTACGCCAAACAATACCACATCCCAGATTTATCTACGGCATCATTGTATTTCCTCTAACATTCTCTCAATAATTTTTAACTGTCTACCTCAACTTCCATAGATGCATTATAAAATGGAAAATTTGCCCTCAAAGAGAGCACAAACTTCAATTTCATTGTAATTGATAAAAAAAAACAGAAAGATATACATAAGGAAAAAAACTTAATTGGAAAAGAGTACATGTAAACCTAACATTTTCTTGAAATTTATTTTTTGCTACACTTTACCATTCAAACAAAGTCTATTATTGTCCACAGAGTAGATGGTTTAGTGTAGTCTATTTGGAGGAATAATTGGAGACTGGAGAGTACAATTGTACAAATTATGCGTTGATACAAAAATTACTACAGCCATGTATAGTATATAGGTAAAGTGAATTGGTTGTTGAGACTTGAGATTTCAATAAATGCTGCCGCCACTTCACAACCATAATAAACTAACTGTGCCAAGCAAGACAGTACACACAACACAACACAATACAGTGATCACAGCATAACACAACAAATAAAATGACAGAAACACAAACAACAAACGTAAAAAAAGATGACTTTCATTTTCTAATTGCAGCTTCTGCATGAAACAAAGGAAAAATATCATTTAAAATAAAAAATAAGAATTAATCTGGTAAATATTATCAAATCAATTGAGAGAAAAATTCCTAAATTAAGAGGCAAAAAGAGAAAAAAATTAGAGTTTCTAATCATTCCAAAGTTAATTAATTATTACAACTTACTATTATTTATAGCATAATTACCTAAAGAAAAAATTTTAGGAGCCAACATATTTAAAAGTGTACTTGATTGTGATAATAAATGAGTTACGGATGATAACTCATACATTTTGTAGGTGATCACTTTTATACAATTTGAATGATAACGTTTTTCAATTCGAATGATAAAATTTTTTAATTTTAGATGATAATTTAATTATTGGCTCCTTAAGTGGTCCTAATCTCCACGTTGCTACGAAACCAACATTAGGAACCAATAATTAAGTTATCATCCAAAATTAAAAAAATTATTATCCAAAATTAAAAAAAAACGTTATCATCCAAATAGATCATCTACAGAATATATGAGTTATCATCCGTAACTTATTTACCATTACCATTAAGTATATTGGCTCCTAAACATGTTCGTTCCGAAAATTTTCTTATTTCGTAATTGATTATTTAGTTACAAGAATGTGCAAATTAACATCTTTAAAATATATATATAGTAATTGATTTTTGCTGGAGCTTGTTTGGATGCTATTATTTGACTAAAAAACACTAGTAAAATAAAAAAAATATCTTTTTCAGAATATATTTTTTACATTTTTTAAAAAAATTTTTTTTTTACAGAAAAAATATTTTAACATAATAAATAAATAAAAAAGATCTTTTATATTATTGCTTCCAAATACAATTAACAAATAAAAAGATATTATTACATAAAATACTCAAACACAAAAGAAAAAAATCTTTAAAAAAAATAACTTAAAAAAAGATAAAGCTCGCCCAAGAATAGTTAAACCCCATGTTTTCTTATTTTATCAACCTTAACACTTTAAGGAAACTTGATCATGAAACAAAACTCCAACAAGTGATTACCAATTTAGCAATTAGCATAGGAACAAAACAACAAAAAGATAGAAATAACAGTAGTGTTGTTGAGTGAACTTTCTCCCTTTCATTCTGTTTCTGTGGAGACCAGTTTGTGTGAGTCATCATCCACTTTTGCTGTGTGTTCTTGTGTGTCACTCACTCACAAGTCACAACAAACCTTGATCCACATGGTCCTACTTCCCTTAATTTCTCTCTCCACATTCACACACAACACAATCAACCTTAACCTTCTTCTAACTTCTTAGATACATAAACATCACTTCTCTCTCAAATTTCCATCCCATAATGATCCCTCGTACTTCCTCAGATCTCTCACACATGCTCCTTTTTCCATTCTTCTATCGTTCCTCTTGTGGATTCTCAATCTTCCATAGGTATAGCCTTCTCTCTCCCTCTCTTTCTCTCTATTCCTTGGCGTGAATTTGGGGTGTGTTTGGTAGTTAGCAAGGTTTGTTTGTTAGTTATTGAGTCTTTTGAGGGTTAAGGAATAGTCTCTTTCTTTTTTTCACAAGTACTTTTCAAAAGGGTATTGAAAATTTTCCACCTTTTTTATTAATTCCTTCTGAATTGACCATTGATCCATATAGAGATAAACTCCATTTAAAAATGGAGGTAGATGGGAACTTGAAATGGAACGTGTATTCTAAGTAAAGACTCATAACAAACTTGTATCTTCTTTTCAAGTTACTTCTCTTTGCTTACATAATTTGCCAAACCAATAATCAAACTCTTGAATTGATTTTGGCCCCCCTACATAAGAGCTTTGAATTTTTGTCACATTCATGGTGTTGTGATACCATAAGAGCCTTGGTTTTGTACAGATTGTAGATGGACCGAAGGAGCTGGCTATGGCGAAGGACTGCCGAAACAGAGAGCTCCGGATCACCGTCGTCTCATTCGCACCGATTCTCGGACGATCAGGTACTTCCTTTGTAGGGTAATTGTGTTATGTATAATTTGTGTATTTAGTTTTCAAGGTAGTGAAGCATTTTCTTTCTGAAGTTGAAGCTTTGTAGCCTTTGCCATGATGAAAAGCTTCAATAACAAGGCTTTAACACTCAATAGTACAGAACAATTATTGTTATTGCAAAAGAGTTGTTGAATTAAGAATGCTATAAGATCATAATGGGATAGTAGTAGTAGTAGTAGTAGTTCTTCTTGTAACTTTTGTTTTCTTCTGAGTTAAAGGTGTATGGCACACAAATGACTCGATCAGAAGAAATCGCGTGTAAGGCTGAGCCAAATGAAGAAGAAATTTCTGATGTGAAGATTCTAACAGAAAGATTATCTGCTGCTCTGTTAGAGATTAGTACAAAAGAAGAATTGGTACAGCAGCATGCTAAAGTTGCTGAAGAAGCTGTCTCAGGTATTTGTTCTCATTGTCTATCAAGAATTTTTTTATTCCATGAGAAAAATTCATTGATTCTTTACAGCTGCTACTGACTTTTCAGTTAGATTTTTGCATTTGTCTAAGTGCTGAATTGTTATGGTTTTTGAAGGAAGAGAATCTAAAAGGATTGTTAAGATGTTCTTTATCTGTTTTCTGTGTCACTTCTTGGCTTAAAATGATTGTTAAGATGTTCTTTATCTGGTTTTCTTTAGGGTGGGAGAAATCCGAAAACGAATTGTCAAGTTTGAAGAAACAACTTGATGATGCAAAGCAGAAGAACTCGGTTCTTGAAGACCGAGTTAGTCACCTCGATGGAGCACTCAAGGAATGCATGAGGCAGCTTAGACAAGCAAGAGAAGAGCAAGAAAAGATTAAGAAGATCCATGAAGTTGCTCCGAAAGGTGGGGAATCCGAGAAATCTGAACTTGAGACTCAACTTCAACAGAGGCTTGAGGATGTGGAGGAAGAAAATTCAACTCTTAAAGCCGAGCTTCATTCTAGACTTGAAGAACTAGAACTCAGGATAACTGAGAGGGATTTGAGTACACAAGCTGCTGAAGCAGCAAGCAAGCAACATTTGGAGAGTATAAAGAAGATAGCTAAGCTTGAATCTGAGTGCCGAAGACTTAAGGCCATAGCTAAAAAAACCTTATCTGCCAATGATCAAAGGTCTATGACTGCTGCTTCAATTTATGTAGAGTCTTTAACAGATAGCACTTCAGACAGTGGAGAGAGACTAATGGCAGTTGAAACCGATATGCGCAAATTAGGGGCTTGGGAAACAAACGAACACGAGCCGAGCCATTCTGACTCGTGGTCTATAATTGCAGAAGTTGAGCAGTTAAAGAATGAAAACTCTGCTGGGAAGAATCTTATGGTACCTTCAACTGAGATCAATCTGATGGATGATTTCCTTGAAATGGAAAGGCTAGCTGCAATGCCAGATACAGAAAGTGGAAGTGGTTTTATTGTTGTAGGACATTCGTCAAACCGGCCTAATGTTGATCATAGTTCAATGAAATCTGGAGTGGAAGCTTTGGTTCAAAAGAATGGTGAATTGGAAAAGAAGATAGAGATATTGGAATCAGATAAGGTTGAGTTAGAGACAAGTTTAATTGAGTGCCAGAAGCAGCTCGTGGCGTCGGAAAATCGAATAAAGGAGGCAGAGTTGAAGGTAGAAGAGCTTCAAACTCAGTTAGACCTTGTGAACAAATCAAATGAAGAACTAAAAGCAAGTGAAGAGAAGAATGAGATAACTGAGTCAAAACTGAAGGTAGCTGAAACTGAGATGCAAGAATTGGTTTCAAAAATAAATTCATTGGAAGAAGAGATTGAAAAAGAGAGAGCATTTTCTGCTGAGAATTTAGCCAGGTATGAGAAATTGGAGGAAGAGATTGAAAAAGAGAGATCTTTGTCTGCTGAGAATTTGTCCAAGTATGAGAAATTGGAGGAAGAGATTGAAAAAGAGAGAGCTTTGTCTATGGAGAATTTGGCCAAGTGTGAGAAGTTGGAGAAAGAGATTTTGAGAATGAAGAATGAAGGTGAACTCCATCATCAAGATACCGAGATGCCGCGAGGAGAAGGAGTTAGTAGTGAGTTACAGTTGAGACAGGTTAGTTTCTAACACAATCTTGGAACTCAATAATTTAAGCCTTTTTTTATGCATAACATATTGTTTTCTATGATGAATATGGTTGGTTAAAAGCTAAATTTTCAGACTAGATAAAAGTTTGTAGGCTTCAAAATAGAAATACTTGTTGGAATTGGATTTAGGTGTATAGATATACCTTTGAGATGACTATTAAGATAGTTATGTTAGTGAATAGAAGGAAACAATGCAATGATGAAGTTGGTTTTCTGACTGAAACAAGATTGTTGGAGAAAATTTTTGGTTCTGGCATATGCTGAGATTCTTTCTTTTTGGGTCAATGAGGATTGAACTCTAGACCTTTAGGTCATAGAAGCTCTAATACCATGTCATTAAACTATTTCTCCAAAAACTTAAGCTGATAGGAGGGGACAAGCAAATGATTATATCTCTAACAATTCAGTTAGTTTGCGATTGTGTATACAGTACAACTAGTATTCTCCCTCCTTATATACCGAGTTGACACACACCTCTTTATCATTAGATGAGGTTTGGAACCCATGTGAGATAGGCCTCGCACCCCGTCTAATGGTACAGACGTGTGTGTCGGCTCGACCTAGGATGAAAAATAAGCATTACAAAAACATTTTTCTTTATATTTGGAAACTTTTTTGTTTCAGGAGAAGGAGCTTGCATTGGCTGCTAGTAGATTTTCTGAGTGCAGGAAAACAATTGAATCTCTTGGACAACAGTTAAAGTCACTTGCAACATTAGAAGATTTTCTTGTTGATTCAGATAAAGCTCCTATGGACTTAGCTTGTGAAGTTGTCATACCAAATAATGGTGATGGTGAGAAGTTGATGAAATTACATAATAACAACAACAAAATCAGTTATTTGAGTTTGGCCAAAAGGAATTCTGAACAATCAGTTTCGCCAATTAATCATCAATCCGTTAATAATGTGAAAAATCTTAGTAGTTTTGGTAGGTTCTACCCAAGAAGTAAGAGTGTCAGCAAAAGAGGAACTCATTAAAGGTGGAGAAAAAAAGAAAGAAAATCATAAGGTTGAGTTATAATTTGTAAATGATGTTAATAATTATTCAATGTGTATAGACAAAATATTATATATACCCCAAGTTACATATTTTTTACATGTAAAAAGTAACTAGTATTTCTTTTTTGTATATACAGAAGTGTAATGTTTCAAATTATATAGTAATACATGAACTCCAGTATTTGAGCTTAATTGTATTGCTTCAGCATTCAACAATTAATAAGATAACTATTATTCCCCTATCAAAGGGAATTTATTTTGGATATCAACCTAAGTAAAATATTTTTTTTTAATCGAAATCAACCATTTGTTTTTTTGCGAGTGCAATATGCCATGGTAATAATTATTAATTACAGTGATTTGATAAGTGAAACAATTCTATTTATACTAGCGTCTTAACAGGCACTTCAGCCGCTTTTTTTTATTATTAATTTTAAAGTATTAATTATTATAATTTTTAAAAATATATTATTTACCTAAAAATTATAATAAATAAATGTATGATAAAAAAATAAAGTATGATTAAAAAAATTTCATTACATTATTATTATGCATAACTAAATCATGATGATCGATGAAGATTGGTAGCTCCAAGAAAGAGTTCCGGCGCTTTAAATCTTAGCAACGGCAGCTCCTTAGTTAAGCACTCACTATTTCTTCTTCTTTCTTCGAAACTTCTTTTTTTTTTTTTTTGTTACGGTTTCTTTTTTTAAAATTTTTATCTTTATTGTAAGGTTGAATTTTTGAAGTCATTTTCATCTTCTAATAAAATATGAGAATATCTTTAAAAAAAAATTAGACACAAAACAAAATCATGATAAAGATTTACAAACATAATTTACAAAGTAATTTTCTATATATAAAAAAAAGTTATTAATATTATGAAAAAGACTTGGGAGCCATAAATTAAGGAGCCAATGTGAGCTAAATAGTGAAACTCTAACAGTAACCCATTTTCTCTCTATTCCACCCCACTCCCACCCATGTCACCGCCGCCGCCATGTCTTCTTCAGTACCAGAAACACCATACGTTGGATCGATTTGTAAAGCGTGATCACAGTCATGCAAGGAGCAATAGAAGTGGCAAAGGCGAGAGCTGGCTTCAGCACGATTGCAGATGGCAATGCAGAGTGATTTGTGAAGCTTTTGGAGGTGAAGATGGTGGGTGTAGTGAGAGATGAAGTTGTACTAAGGCGTCATGAAGTTCTTCCATTCTTCTTTGAGGAAAAGCTGAGTTGCCTTGGACCTCAGTTGTTGAATATACTCATCTTCTGCCATTTCTTCCTGTGCCTTTGTCTTGTCGTTGCAACTTGCAATCTCTTTTAAAATGGAGCTGGTTCTTCTTATTGTTCTTCTCACTGCCACCATCACTTCTTCTTCTTCATGTGTTCCTGTCCGGTAATGATGGTGGTGAGATTATGGATGATAACGTGTATTAAGTTTGGAAGATAAATCCTTTTTAATTTCGGATGATAACTCCTTTTAATTGTTGTTGTGTTGATAAGACCAGGTTAATGGTGCTGAGGTTACGGATGATAACTTGTAGGTGACGTCTTTGGTGAAGACATTAAATCATGATCATTGATTTGTGTCATTAAAATCTGATGTGTAATCAATGCTATCATTATGAGAGAGATAAATTTCTAAATATGGCAAGTGTCCTTATCAGAAGACACTTAAATGTCGATGTTAGAGTATAATTAGGAATTAGAATCAATTAGCATTCAGTATCATATTCTGTATTTATGTTAGAGTATAATTATGAGCAAATTAGGATCAGTTAGCATCATTTGTGATATTATGTTTTTATTATTTTGATTCCTCTTGCACATATAAATACCCATTTTTACATTATATATTTTATTATTCAGATCATACACATTACATTTATTTTAGATTACTCTCTCTTATTTCAAAAAGTAAAATTTTTCTAACTTGTATTTTGTTTGAATGATAACATTAATCAATTTCGGATGATAATTTTTCTTTTAGGTTTTTTTTTTTATGATAACTTCTTAATATTGATTTCGTAGCACTGTTGTAATATTATTTATTATATCAGGCCTATAAAAATTTTGTTCAAAACACTCTATCTTCATGTATATGTCTGATGGACGTAAATTATCTTTAATAATTTCATTATTCTTTCAAAATCAAGTACTTTTAATTTTCGGATCTATTCTTTTAATTGACCATATACTATTACTTTTTTTTATCTTCTTAGAATAATATTATATACCACGATTGTTATGAGTGGCATATAAATAACTGACATTTTAGAATAACTTTCCAGTGTTATTGATAATAATTTCTACTTGTTTTTTAGTTCCAATGTATCAATCTTTTGTTTCTCCAAATAAATTTTTTGTTAATTGATATTTTTTTAAATAATTGATAAAATAGTTCAATCTTAATATTGTTTTAATATTAATAATCCATAAACCAAAACTTACTAAAAAAAAAAAAATTACATGACTAATATGGCCGGATAAAATTCATTCTTATACATATAGCACTTAGAATATCACCCATTCTTATTAAAAAAAAAAAAAAAAACATCACACGTAAACAAAGGAGATATCAAAATTGTTATGTATACTCTTACATAGATATATATATATTTATGTGAAACCATTTTCTTCTATTATAAATTTTTAATATCTATATTATATATTATTTTATCTTGGAACATGTCATACCTTGTTTGTTCAACCATCAAAATTAAATCCTAAAATAAATTAAAGAAATTAAAATTAAAATTCAATTTATTTTTAAAAATCAAAACGAATATTTTTACATCTCTAATTTAATAATAATAAGTCAAGTAAATTAAAAAAAATAATCAATTCATGTTAATTTGGTTATCCACATATTAAAAGTAAATACTACTTTGTAAATAAACAAACAAATGTTTCATAAATTTTATGTAAATTATCTATACTACTATAAATATAGTCAAGATATAAATTGATATTAACAATTTTTTATTCGATAAAATTAGAGTGAAGTACAAAAATAAATCTTAAATTAAAATAAAAAATATCAATATCTATCATTTATTTATCTTACCCACAACATATTGTCATATTTGTTTATATATGTACTCATTGAGTACGTACTCACCGTTGATAAGAGACTGAAATATTTTATATAAAAAGTTACAAAGTTTTACAAATTAATATCATTCTTACACCATAAGAGGATATCCAATAATAATAATAATAATAATAATAATAGAAATGATTAAAAAATAAAAATGCTCAAAGGTAAAAATATACATTATTTCATCGAAAAGTAAGGAATAAAGTTTGTAGAGAGAATTTTATTAAAGTTAGCAAGTCTGTAAAAAAAATAATAAAAAAAAATGTAATGATGATTCATTTTTTAAATATTTTATTTTTTAATAATAAATATTAAAGATAAAAATTGTAGAAAAATTATAATAGTTAAATTCTTTTTCAACCTCAATATAATTGAAGAAGAGTTATATGTTGTAGTTGTAGTCAATCTCATAACCATGCCTTTCATATTCAACATCTTCAAATAAATTAAAAACAAAATAAAATAAATAAAAATTTGGATGAGATAAAATGATTACAGAAATTTATCAAATTTCCATGTAATGGCATTATGTAAAGAAGTTTTTTAATGAAAGAGGAAGAAATGATGCAAAAGTAGGAAATCTGATAGCGTTTCTTATTTTATTTCATGACTAATTATATATAAAATATTTCATAATTGACCATAGAAATAACTGCACAAAAATTATTTCTTTGTTCTAATAGATTAAAAATTCATCATTTTTTTTTTCATGAAGCATCAATTATGGAAACAAATACATAACTAACATAAAAAAATGTACTACATAACTAAAATTTTAAAGATTGTTATTTGGCATTAAAAATGAAATAAATAAAGGGAAAAAATTGCATAGAAAGAAATATATAAAAAACTTTTCATCTTTAATATGGTTCCAAATCTTAAAAAAAAAAAAAAGAAAAGAAGAAGAAAAAAACTGTTTTTACATAGAATTTTATCGGTACACAAATAAATTATCTGTCTTGATTACAAAAGAGAACCAAGAAACTGCTTTTGTTAGTGAGTGGTTAGTGATTTTTTTAAAAATAAATGATATTAACATTTTGTTCAAATATTTTGTTTTACAAAATGAATTATTAGAGGATAAATTCAGTCCAAAAAGTTGAATGCACAAAAACTTGATATTGTCATTATATATTATTATAGATTAATATATTTACTATTTTTTAAAATATTAATTAAAATAATATTTTTTACTACTTATTTAATATTTGTGGAATAGTAATAATATTTTACTATTTCGTAGTTTATATCTATTTTAGTACATTAGTACATTATTTCTATTACTATTCTAGAACATATCAAGTCATAATAAAATTTGTATTTAATTAGTTAGGAATTATTTTGAAAGATTTAGAAGATTTTAGTTGTACTATATTGTTATACAATAATAATTTTGTATTATTAAATACAATAATCAAACTAAAAACTTAATAAGAAATTATAATTGTCACGATTTAAAATGAGCTATGACTAGCATAAAGAATTATCTTCTAATAACCCTAATAAATTAATTATTAACTTAAATAGTGAAATTACAGATATATTTATAAATCATCAATTTAAAGAGTAATAAAAAATGAATAAGTTATAAATAACTATTACTAAAAATATAAAATAAACTATATAGTTAGATACATATGAAACATGACAAGTTTAAAAAGTGAGTAATGAGTATAAATTTTTGAAAAACACCGAATTAATTTTATAATTTACTAACTAGAAAATACCTCTATAATTTATATGAGAGTATAATTAACATTAGAATTTGAGATTATATAAATAATATTATTAAAATTATAATTTATTGATAAAAATAATATTAATTTTATGATTTATGCAAATAATAGAACCTCGTATATAAATAAAATTAAATCTAATAAACAAACTTAGCTAAATTCTTCTTTTCCTTTTTTTTAGTTTAATTTTTAAATACATTTTTAGTATATTAGTTCATTATTTCTTTTGCTATTGTAGAGTATAGTAAGTCATGATAAAATTTCCATTCTTTAGTTAGTTAGGAATATTTTTTAAGATTTGGTAGATTTTATATATAATTGAGTTTTGACATATCAACCTGAATTTCTTCTATACCGTTAAATACATTAAGATGTTTTTGCGTGCTCATTGAATTCAGCAGATTCATGGTGATCATCATAGAAATCTTTGTACTCCGTGTCGGGTTAGTATTCTTGTTGAAACTGCAAGTCAATATAGTACACCCTTAATAAAATATTTAGAAAATTGCACCGGTGTATAGGATGAGTTTGTACTAGTTGATTTGATTACCCAACATTTATAGTTAACCAATTTATGAGTAACCAGTATTCGCTCAAATTTTAGTATTGTATTGTTTTACCTAAAATTATTTATTATTTATTGAATAATTTTATGAAACTAATGTTAGGTAGTCATTAAGTAAAATTAAACTTGGTTTGGTAAAGTTTTTGGAAAAGATGTTAGAGCTTTTTAAAAGTATAAACACATTATTTTGTGTTTGGTAATTAAAAAGAGGATGTGTTTGTACTTATAGCTTTTAAAAGATAGGAGTACTTTTGAAAGCACCTAAGAAAAAGCTTTTCAAAAAATAATTTATGCTTATTAAAATTAAAAAGTCTAATTTAACCTTATTTATTAATAAATATCTACATTTATTATTATATTTATATCTGTTATACGTTTTTTAAATTTTAAAAGTTATTTTATCAAACATAATTATTGTTGTTTGTGCTTATTAAAAGACATATTTTATTTGATTTTACCAAACACATGCGCTAACACTTTTAAAAAGCTATTTTTTAAAAGACAACTTTCATAAGCTATTTTCGAAAAGTAAAAACTTTATCAAACCAAGCCTAGAGTGATGATGGGGTTGAAAAAGAAAAAAAAAAAAATATTGACTAGTATGGATCACCAACATTGTTAATTCCATATATTTTTTCATATTTATTTTTTAACATTGTGCTAGTTATGCAATAAATAATTAAATATAAAGAAGAATGAAGATTAAGAGTAGTTACTTCTATTTTATTAACAACATTCTTATAGTGGTAATATCTAACTTGGTTTCTAAAATCTTATAGTACATTTAAATAGTCATCGACTTTCAAAAATGATGAATTTGATTCTTGAATTTGTAAACTGTAAATCTGTATAATTCATAATTTAACTACCGTCAATATAATGCCGACAATGAGTGTTAAAATGTCAGTGTGAAATTCCCAACAGTAAGGTAACGTAGCTAAAATTTAAGTCTAATCAAACAAGTGTCATAATTTAGTTAATCTAACACATTTTAATCTAGACACTAATATCTGATCCGATATATTATCGAAATTATGATACATGTTTATAATAAAAAAAAAAATTTACAAATGCAGTAGACGCATATAACTTATTATGGCAAGGCTGTTATTATGCTTAGTCCAATCTTAATAAACCTCCTTATGTATTTTTATTTATTTATTTATTAGACCACACATTATGTGAAGACACAAAGGTATATATAAATACCCTGAAGAAGAAGTAGTAGTAGTAGTTAGAAACTTTAGTTTCTCTTCACATGGGCTAAATGATCAATTCCCTTTTATATAAATAATGACATGGGCAACAACAGAACCTTGCCACCAAAAGAAACAAAGGGACAAAGGATCTCCATAGGACCATATAAACCAGACAACAAGGCTCTCCTTTAAGCTTGAAAAGACAACATGTTTCTTCTGATATCCCTTCCCTTTATTAATCATCTTCTAAGCAAATCATAGTACTGCGCTGGCTTTTTGTACAAGGAGATGGCCTGATATCATCACAAATCATACCAAATATATTAAATTATATTATATTTTCATACTACAAATCGGTTTTCCAAATAGACTAAAACATGATTGAACGACTGTGTAAAACATTTTCCACCGTAAGTGCATGTAATACATCTTGAATTTGAAGTATTTATATATAGAATGAAGGGTGTTTTAGATAGTAAAAAAATATAGATACACCAAACTCTTTTCAATCACCATTATTATATAAAGAAACTTTACCTGCACAGCAAATGCCAAATGCATCAATGTTGCTTCAGACCAAGGCCTTCCAATAAACTGAAGACCAATAGGCAACCCCAATTTATCATATCCAACCTATGAAATGTGAATCACAGTTAGGCCAATATCACCTAAAGTCTTGTATAAATATAACATATGCTATGATATCTAATATTTGATAGTGTATGATCATACCGGAACAGTGACAGCTGGAAGTCCAAGAAAGTTTCCAGCTATGGAATAACGAACAAGTGCAGCTGATATATTTGATAGCCATTTCAGTACTACTTATATTTAACATTGCAGGGCTTAAATGTCATTTAACAAATGAATTTCTTATGTACTACCTACCTCCATTGATGTAGTCAAGTTCACCAGTCTTGAGGGCATCATCTTGAATTGAATATGCAGTCACACTGTTACAAAACACCGTTAGTTATGAATTATAAGAAACCAGTGTGAAGTTTGAGAAAGATATTCAGACCCTGTTGTTGGTGACACAATGACATCAGCCTCAGCTAATATTTTCATGTGGAGTTGTAATTGCCGGTTCCTGTTCATATTGCTCAAAATTTTAGTCTCTATATATACATGTCATTGATTTTGAATTAATGTTTATACTTAGAAATCAATCTGATACATAAAGAGAGTTTTTCAAGGAATTTGAACATTAATTTCTTACCTGATTCTTTGAGCATTAAGATATTCCAAGCTGCTGAAGGAGCTATAGATGCTTAGTGCTACCCTTGCATCTCCTCCAAATTCTGCAAGATTCCTTTTAGGTAGTAATTTGGTGGTGTCAGCAATCATATCCACTCAATCTAGAGGGAAATGATGATAATGAAGGCAAAGAGTTTATGAGATGGCATACTTTTCTCTCAAGGAACAAAGTGAAGCGGAGCATTCGGATCCAATCGTCGTGTAATGTGCGAGGCGCATCACTTCTATCTCTGGTATGGTGACATCTAGAGTCTTGAATTTTTTAAAATGAATGTTAGAAACTAAAAAAAAAAGGCCTAATTGATATGCTGTTCTTCAAGAACAGGTTCAGTAGTTGTTTTGAAGTACCTTCCAATTATAATGATTCTGGAGTTTGAGCAAAGCTTGGGAGCAACATAATTTGACATCATCACTGCAATCATCAAACCACTAATTGATGGAATTAGTGGTCAATGAACATAAATAATGTTATAACAACTAATTTTTTCAATACATAAGAATGAATAATGCATATATTTTGAGACCCCAAAGAAAAAAAAAAGTTCTAACCTTCCCATATTTTGCCAACTTTATGCCGGATATGGACTTTGTCATGCTCAGCAGTGGAAGGTTTATCTTGGACTGAAGAAGAGATTAAAGATTAAAGAAGACAATCAATTTATTGATCTTTAGAAATGGCCAATCAATGATCAAAATCATTAGAGATTAGGCAAGAAAAGTTCTTACCGGTGTACCGGACGGCTTATCGGATGGAATTTCACCACTGATAGCTGCATAACTACAAACAGTAGAGCACAAGAATATCAAAACCAATTATGGAAAACAAATTTTAAAAGAAAAATTAATGAAAAGAATGATCACAGAAACCATTACTAACACAATCATTGAATCCTCAACTGTTCCTGCTAGTATCCCAACCATCCCAACTGTCCAGTTTAAGGGTAGAACTCTGAATATAGCAATAAGATTAGTCTTCTGAATCATTAAAATTCTTTCAGTAACTCATGATAACACAAGATGAATACACACCCGTCATGAGGTATGCGAGCAAAAGTCGGTTTCAGACCAACAACGCCACAGAGAGCTGCTGGCATCCTTACAGATCCTGAACAAGTTTGCAACTTATCATAACAATTCACCAAATTTCTTAATGTGTATTGCTTTGCAGCAAAGCTGGATAACAACAACTAAGCCTTATCCCAGTAAGTTGAGTTAGTTACATAAATCAAAGATGCAAAATGCCCTATCATAGATCATATCGATGCTACTAGGCAATAATAAATGCTAATTTATTTGGTCTTCCTGCTATATTTTCACTCAATTTTCAATCAAGTCCTTTAGAAATCTGCAAATAAGTTCTTATATTATACAAAAAATCTTCAATCAAATACCTATTCTATACAAGAAGTTCCAGAATAACAGATATAGTACCTCCACCATCAACACCAAGGGCAACAGGGCACAATCCTGCAGAAACCACAGCAGCAGAACCACTTGAAGAACCTCCTGCAATCTTAGTCCTATTATAAGGGTTTCTAGCAGGCCTACAGAAGCAAATACACAAAAAGTGCTCCTGTCACCAACCAATTTAGCTGTAAAAATTCCCAAACATGCATAATAGTTCAGATTACACCAAATGCAACATTAACAAACACATGGTGTGCACTTACCCATAATGTGGATTAATCCCACTAGTTCCAGATCCAAGTTCATGCATATTAGTCTTCCCAACGATCACCGCGCCGCATAGTCTCAGACGCTTAACGCAGCAAGCATCATCCTCACATGGCCTTTCTTTGTGCAACCACTTTGTTCCCCCTTGTTTTGGACACCATTTTTTTTAGATGCTTAAGTCAATTATGATAAACAATAACACTTTCTATTACCTGTTGTTGGATATGGCAAACAATCTATTTCATCCTTTATAGCAACAGGTACTCCATCTAGCACAGAGATTGGTTTCCCTGGGAAGCAGTATGCATCAAAATCATTATAATTATACTACTTGGTATCTTTCATAAAACCACGAGACATATCATAGTTAGAGCGCTTTTTGGGTATATGGTCCCACAAATGCTGACGACGAAGCATTGTGTGGGACCCAAATTGATACTAAATTAAAACCAAACATTGGAGATGCTCTTACATCTCTAACGGCATCATTACCAAGTTGAAATTCTAAAATACCTGCTTTATGTCTGAGAGTTGATTCATTTGCTTGTCTCAGTATATCATCAGGGTTGTAATCAATAAAGAATCCCATTTGGAGTGGAGGTTTCACAGATTCATTAATGGCGGCTATAAATCTTTCAGCTACCATTGATGGTGTTGTGTTCCCTGAGCTGTAGGCTTTGTAATAATCCATTATTGTCCATCTACTGAATGAATGTTGTTGTTCTATTCCATCAATTGTTTCTTCTTCTTCTGAAGAAGAAGATTCAGGCAAGCAATGAATTGCAAGTTGAACTTTCTCTGGTGGTGATGAACTAGAATCTATGCTTTTCACCTCTTTTTCTTTCTTGTCTGAAAATTTTCAAATTGAAGTCAGAAAAATCCTCATAACAACTGCAAGAAAATGATTAAACTAAAACAACAAACCTTCAGAATGATGCAAGGGAACATAGAGAGGTGACTCTTGTAAATCTACATTTGTAATAAGCTGCAGAAATTTAGGAGAAATGTTAAGAACAAGAATTTGTTGTTATTGTAATAAATGATGATGGAGGAAAGAAAAGAAAAGAAAAGAAAAGAACATACATCATGAATGAGATTGTTTCCCTTCAGTATGAACAATACCAAGGTCCCAATTATGGGAAACTCCATAATAGCAATGAAAATCTTGATCAAAATTCCAGTCATTCGCGGCGCTGCGATTCGAAAACAAAACAAACAAAAACAAAAACCATCAAGATCCAGGCTTACTTACAACCCAAGATTCTGATCATACAACTACCAAAAACTAGATACTCCCTGATATTGTAAATTGAAAATTCGATACGTTAAGATACACTGATCCAAGAACATACCGAATTTTCGGATAATCAGAAACAGAAGGAGTAGGCATTAAGAAAGTGAAAAACAGCAGAGAATTTAAATGAACAGATAAACAAACAGGAACAGAGTTGAGTTAATAAGTAACAGTTAAGAAACTAGAGCAATGTTATACAATTAATAGCAAAGAATTCAATGAAAATTCATAACAAGATTAAGAAAGAAAGAAAGAAAAGAGGGAATGAAGGAAACCTTTGACATTGGCTTGAAGATAGTGTTCAGTGCTATAAGGACCTAAGTCAACATCCTTCACAGGCTTGTAAACTGTTACTTTAGGTTTGAAGAACCCCATTATTGTTATGAAAACAATGAAGAATGAAATGATTATAAGAAGAGTAATAGGCGGAGATTGCTAGAGGAAGAAAGAAGAAGAAGAAGAAGAAGATGAAGAAAATGGTAGGAATGTGTGTTTGTTTCTAAACCATATATTGGAATTTTGCTATCTGTCATAGTTTTGATGATATAAAAAGGAAGCATAGCTTGATAACTACTAAGGCATGGTGAGTGCTTTTTTCTTTTCTAATCTTTTCTTGAAGATGGTGTAGAATTTTACATTCTAAGTAGAAACAAAAATTCAAGGGTAAGTTGTGACTTGTATTGTCTTGTTTCTCTTTAATGAACCAGAAGGTTTGGTTTCGGTATGTTTGGGGAGAAAAATGATTAAGAAAATTAAAAAATAAAATCAATAGTGTCTTTTTTGGTGTCTAAAATCAATAGTATCTCATCTACCATCTTAGAGTTTTAATGTAATATTTATTATTTTTTAATACAAAATACTACGTCTACACTAAAAATATACATATTTCTGTTCATATATTCAACTATGTAATTGACTACATAATAATCAATCCTGTCGTAGTAGAATAATGGAACATTTTACTATATTATAATAAAAATGTATAAAAAGTTACATACTCATTTTTATATGATGACTAATTTTTTGTCAATATAATTATTTTGAAATCTCACATTACTTTTTTTTTTTTTTTACTATCTCACATTTACTTTAAAGACATCTTTTATTTTTTCTAGAATTGTGTAATAATTTAAAAAACTACTTAAGGCATGTTAATATATTAGAAGTTAAAAGTGAGAATATAAGAGTGTCTTTTTTAAGACGATAATATTTTACTACTTCTTTATTTTTTTTTAAAAAAATGTAACATTATATGTATATGTATCTATACATCTATCACAATAAAATAATTTTTGTTTTTTTTTTTATGACTCAAAATTTATGTACTAAACTTCATTATTTCTCTGTTTAGACTTCATTATTTTTCTACTTGACACGTAAACCTATAGGTGTGAAAATACATAAATATTTATTCTTTTAAAAAGTAGATATTGAAAAAAAAATTTATATGTATCTGTAGTATATTATATTCCAGCTACACAAAATGTTACCTTAGCTTATTATTTTCTAAAGTTGTAAAATTTATGTGAAGAAAAATAATAATGTTATTGAAAATAGTTAAAAATGTGATCTTTATTTACCTTACTGTGTAAAATAACCATGAAACCTAAGTAGTTAAGGTTTGATTAATTCAGAGGAGTTCATTTCAAAAAAAAAAAAAAAAAATCGGAGGAGCTGTGATGAAATCATTTAATAAGACAAATATTTACTATTAGTACAATCAAATAACTAATAACTATTCAGTCAGAGCTACCTTTCAAATTTCAATACCAGGAGTCTATAGCAAGAGTTTTTTTTTTTTTTTTTCATCTAAATTACTGATATCAGAATTTATTATGAATATTTTAACTAATTTAATCTAATTTACCTAAATTTTCATTAAGAAGATAAAATATTTCAACGAGACTTAAAAAAAACAACCATTTTAAGATCTCTAATTAAAAAAATTAACAACTTAGTTATCTTGTTTATTAATGCTATATTTTAAAAATATATTTATAAATTTTTTTTTGTAGATGTATTAATAGAAAAAAAAAATTAAGCAAGCAAAATTGGAAGGGTGATATAATAGAAGGAGTTTAGCATATTTAATGGTAGACTAAATGAATTTATCTGCATGAGAACATATTTATTTACTTAGTTTATTCTGGAGTATTGTACTCTCTTGTGTACTCAGTTTTGTTTGAAACCTCTCACCTTTTTTGTGAGTGAAAAATATTAGGAAAAAAAATATTTTTAAGGTATTCAATGTATTAAAAATATAATTTTTTTTAATTTGAATAACTTTTTATAAATCATATTCATGTATTTTTAAGACACAAGAAAGAAAAATCCAAAAATAAGGTAATTAGCAACTTAATTAATCAATCATATACTGAAATTTGAATATATATTATTTAGTAACTTATTAATAATCAATTTTATTTTTCTCAGTAAATTTAAAAAAGTGTGTCATTAACAAAATTCAAAAGAAAAAACTACTGGTACAAATCTTTCTTTTACCAACTTTTAGGTAAAATTTTTTTTGGATATCTAAGACTACTAGAAGACAGAATCTGTCATATCATCGTTTTTCCAAATTGCTGCATTCTTATTGGAAAAGTTTTGATTGCAATTGCAGAGAAGTTGGATATGACATCGTTTTTCTAAATTGCTGCATTCTTATTGGGAAAGTTTTGATTGCAGTTGCAGAAAAGTTTGAAGTGCTGTTAATCTATGAATGGTGCATGCTCTTCTTCTGATCTGGTTCTTTTTGTTCACAACTCCATTTATTTATCAGTTATTGTGATTGTCTGAAACATTATTATTCATTTTTAAAATAGATGATCAATAAAAAAAATTCAGCTAACATCAATCAATAATTTAAATTAAATATTTTATTATTTTAAATTTTAAATATTTTATTTTTGTAAAAAAAAATAAAGTTGATTGATAATTGCTTTTAGGCCACACTGAGACGGACAGAGTACATGATACGACAACACGTGATAATATTTTGGAGTGTCAAATATATCTAAAGAGATATTTTTTTTGTTTTTTTAAGGATGCGAATTGACACTTAGGACACGTGTGTGGGACGAGAGTATCCGTGAGTGTCGTGTCCAAAAAGTGTTGACATTTACACACGCGCCGATTCAACGAAATGTCCGTGCTTTATAGACTTTATTCAACGAAATGTCCGTGCTTTATAGGCTTTAGGTTTCGGATGTTCTAAGGCTTTTATTATGGACATTCTATAATCAGTAGTTATGAATGTTCTATTTTTGTTGGCTGATTTATTGATTTGAAAATTATTGATAATCTATACTTTTCATTTTGCAATATATTTCATGAGTATTTTATTAAATTTAATTATGAATTATGCTTTAATTTATGTATTTATTAGTTTATATTATCTATCATTCTTTTTATACATAATTTGTTATTATTAATTCTTTTTATGCTAGTATTAATTCTTCACTAATTAAATAATTTTTAATTTTTAATAATAATTTTTTATATTACTTTTAATTAAAATTGTTTGGTAATTATTTATTCGATCAAAGTGACAAATAACAAAAAGAAATCAAACAAAATAAAATTTAATTTACAACTACTAAAACTCTAAAAGTAGATGTATGTAATTTTATAAAAAAAAAAAAAACCTTAAAACTTGTTTAATATGCTTCAAAAATATTTTTCAATACTTACTATCATGAAATAATATTTTATATTGGTGATGAAATATGATCATAATCAATAAAATAAAAAGATGACAATAAAATATTGTTTTTAGATTAACAAAAATTTAGTAAAATTCTAATCAAAATATTTTATTCAAAATTTGGTAAAATCATACTATTCTCTGCTTCAATTAATTAAGAATTCACCCTTTTTGTTTATTTGTTGTGGTAGCATGGAGCATGCAAATTAATGCAATTTACTGCATTATTTTTAAAATTAAAACATTTATAGTGAGTTGGTCCACCCTATAAAAAATGAGTTGCTTCACGTGACCTTGGTTTCTTTATATATACTTTTAGGTCACTGATCATAAGCTTTCTGTTTGGTAACTATGATATAATAATATAATATAATCAAAATCTTTAATTTCATCACATGATGATGATATCCTTCCGGGGTTGATGATTTTCATTATTACTTAAATTTATGTGATATTATTATTCACAATGAAAACTTCCACAGAGAATTTAAGTTCTGTTCATTTAGAAAATAATTAATAATTAATATGTGTGAATTGAGAGAACAAATTTGATTAGTGAGAGTTTATATATATGAAAAGACATAGATGTATATATATAAAGAGTATATATAATTCTTTCTTTTTTCTGGTTATCAATGTTTCCATAACATTAATTAATTAAAATTCATAGTGTCATTAGGTTACTAATTAATAAGAAAATACTCTATTTATTAGAATCTATATATAAAGTTGTTGTCAAAAGTATATTATGTTGAAAAATAATGTTTTATAATATTGACAAAAAAAATTAACACTTCTTTTTACATGTATTTTTCTTTAATAAAAAGTGAAACACAAATGCAAATATCTATAAAAAACATATAAAGTAAACTATAATTTTAACAATGAAATATTTAAATACTGACAAATTATTAAACCCTAAACGATGTAAAATAACCTAATACACGTTAAATATTGGGTTTGTTTGACAAAATTACTTAAAATTGATACTTTGATGAATAGTTTTGTCATACTAAAAATAATTTTTAATGGATATTAAGTTTATTTAATTTTTTTAATTAGAATTATCTTATCTGTATATATATATTCAAATTAATTTTTCATGATGGTAGAAGATAGAAATTTACTCTTATATATAGACCCTATACACACACACCTCTTTTTATCTTTTTTGTAGAGATATAGAGAGGGTTAAAAGTGGGAATATACCAAGGTTCCCATTATGATTATTAATTTATTATGATGCAACTACTATTTTTAACTGATATTATTTTGCAAGGACAACTTACAGCAAATCACCAACTTTGGGGGAGGATGGGAGGGGGGCCTTTTGATTGTTAGTTGCTGCCAATGCAATGCCAACATATATAATATCAAGATAATTATTATAAACTAATGTATTGGTATTAATTTTTAATTAATGTGTCTATTAATTATTTATTTTTATTCATTAAAAGTGTAAGTAATAACTAATAACAATAATTACGTTAATTAGTCAAGATAGTAAATACTTTATATTATAGTTAAGAAATTGTTTTGAGTTCAAATCTTAAAGACTAAATTATACTTATATATATCAATAATTCTATATGAACAATTAAGTTCAACCAATTTATTTATTTTATGCTAAATAAAAGATTACCTCGATGTCAAATAAAATTTTATTTATGTGTAATTTTTTATACTATTTGACATCGAAATAATATTTTATTTAGTATATA
>JASCZI010091310.1:735-24480 GCA_036250425.1 Stylosanthes scabra | reverse complement strand
AAAAAAAAAAAAAAAAAACTCCTTCAACTACTAACTAATGCGTAGTTCAAGATTTTAATATACAACTACCGGAGTAATTAACAACTTAACATTCATCGTGGATAATACCAATACCATATCCGCCTTATATCTATAACTCAAGCAATGCCCCAACCCCAAGTCGTGGACGACTTTTGCTTGAAAGGATATTACATTTCTCTTCACTGTGACACTGTCCGCAAAATAAATAATGAAAGAACAATATCAAGAAGAACGACCCCTTTATTAGACCTTCATAATTCTGACGACTACCCCAGCTCCATTCGCTCCTCCTCTTTTGCAAGCTGCATCGACGTTCATTTTATACATGCTTGGTGGTGGTGGATTCCAGGTCTCAGGGCTGTTACTCCCTGGGGGTTGTGTCAATTCGGGATGGCTCCTACTCTCCCTGCTCAAAATAAATTCTTTATCTCTTCTCATTGCTGTTTGATGAGGCATTATAATCATTCCCTTCACAGTTCAGAACACCTTGATCTTTTCTCTTTTGTCTCTGTATCTGAACCAAGGAGGGACTAGGTGAGTTCTGAATACCATACACCATACACCAGTCATCACTCATTACACTCCTCTCACCTTTCCATCATGACCACCCAAAACATTGATTGGAAGGGTTCACTTGTGTCTGCTGCAATGCAAGTGGCGTTGGGACGTTTAGACAAAATACTTTATCCAATAGTTTCTCCTGCCGTTCTAGCATTCCTCCGGGGCAACAAAATTGAGGAGCAACTCCTTGAGAAGTTGAAGATGCTGTTGCTGTTAGCTGCCACTGAGCTCAATGATGTCGAGGAAAAGCAGTTCACTGATACATCTGTCAAGGAATGGTTTGATGGCCTTCGAAATGCTGTCTATGATGCTGATGATCTCTTGGATAAGATTTCCACTCTTCAAAACATTGAGGATTCTGCTGAATCTGAAAACAGTGAGGATTCTGCTGGCTGGTTTAAATCTCCTCTTCATTCTGCTCAACAACTGACTTCTACTCTAGACACCATACTTCATTCTCTCACTCCATCTACTTTTAATCTCGAGAAAATACGTCATCTTCTCACTCCATCTGCTCAACAACTGACTTGTAATCTCGACAAGATAGTTGACAAGCTGGAGTTTTTGATTAAGCATAAGGACAGTCTTGGCCTCAATGAAGTCAGCGTTGGTAAGTCACGCTCGTTAGCTTTACCCACAACTTCTTTGGTGGATGAACATCAAGTGTATGGAAGAGATGATGATAAGAAAAAGATTATTGACTTTCTTCCATCTAATGGAGAAGGAGCGGCTGTTGTTGCAATTGTTGGGATGGGAGGGGTTGGTAAAACTACTCTTGCTCGGATGGTGTACAACGACAATCTTTACCAGTTCAAATCATGGACTTGTATTTCAGAGGCATCAGACGTTTGTCAAATAACCAAGAGAGTCTATGAGTCGTTCACCTTGTCGCATCCTAACTTCTCAGACTTGAATGCACTCCAAATCAAGCTTGAAAAGAGATTAAAAGGAAAACGGTTCCTGCTTGTTTTGGATGGGTTTTCTGATGAAAACTCTTTTGACTGGGACACGCTCAGAAGGCCATTCCTCTCAGTAGGCAGTGGAAGTAAAATCATTGTAACAACCCGTAGCCAAAGAGTTGCAAAAGCAGTTCAAGCTGATTTAACTCATCTCCTCTCGCCTCTGGAAGAAGAAGATACGTGGCAGTTATTCTCAAGTTATGCTTTCAAATCTGGGAGACCTACCAACTACCATGTCATAGAAGGAATTGGTAAGGAAATAGCAAAGAAGTGCAAAGGCCTTCCTTTAGCTGCAAAAGCACTCGGGAGCCTTTTACATCAGACGGAGGATGTTGAGGAATGGGAATATGTATGCAACAGTCATATATGGGATTTACCGTGTGGTAAAAGCAGCATACTTCCAGCTTTAAAGTTGAGCTACAGTCATCTTCCTTCGCTATTAAGGCAATGCTTTGTTTATTGTTCTATTTTTCCTAAAGGATATGAAAATGACGAGTGGAACCTGATTTATTTGTGGATGGCTGAAGGTATTCTTCCCAAACCAGAAACTGAGAAGCGAATAGAAGATGTCGGCCATGAATGCTTTCAAGAGTTACTGTCCAGGTCTTTTTTTTAATCAGAGTGAATCTCGCTTCAAGATGCATGACCTTATCAGTGATCTAGCTCAGTATGTTGCTGGAGATTTCTATTTCAACCTAGATGATAATTCAAAAAGAAATGAGAATTTGATTCGTCATTTATCATATACTCAAAGCCACGGAGATTTTGCAGATAAGTTTGAGCCCTTCTCTCATTTAGAGAAACTGAGGACCTTCTTACCTTTCCAATCCTCAGCAGGTAACAGCACTTATTCTTTCCCTGCTGCAGTTGGAAATTTCTTGAAAAAGAAAAATCCGTTGCGTGTTCTCTCTCTGTCCAGGTACGCGATTGCTGGTACTCAAGTTTCACCCGGAAACTCATTGCATCTCCGGTACTTGAATCTTTCTCATACTACTATTGAAGAACTGCCTGATTTTGTTTGCGAGTGTTATAACTTGGAGACACTAATTTTATCATCGTGTGGCTCCCTTCGCAAGTTACCAATACAAATTGTCAAACTAGTACTTTTGCGACATCTTGATATTAGGGGAAGCAGTGTCACTGAGATGCCAGCATATTTTGGTGAACTAAAATCCCTTCAAATGTTGACTAGTTTTGTCGTAAGTAATAATGACCAGGGGTCCAAAATTGATGAGTTGGGAAAACTAACAGATCTTCATGGATCACTTTTGATTGATAACTTGCAGAATTTAGCTTCATCAACTGAAGCTTCCAGTGCTGGGTTAAGTAGTAAACAATATTTACATGAGTTGGAATTCAAATGGTCATCGTATACTAATATTCAACAGAGTCAAGATAGTGTACTCGATTACTTGAAACCACATGAAAATGTGAAAAGGCTTAAAATTCAAAATTTTGCTGGTAATAGCCTGCCAAATTGGTTGGGGAATGCTGCATTCTCCAGAATGGTGTTTTTACAACTTGAGAAGTGTAAGAATTGCTCGCTTGTTCCTCCACTTGGAGAATTACCCTCTTTGAAGGAACTTCACATAATTAAAATGAAAAATCTTCGGATGGTAGGTTCTGATTTCTATGGTAATACAACTGAGCCATTCAAGTCCTTAAAAATCATCAAGTTTGAGAAAATGCAAAATTGGCAAGTTTGGGAACCCTTCAATCAGGGTGCAGGATTTCCTTCGCTCGAAGAGCTTTACATAGATGGATGTCCCAACCTAGTCGGAAGGTTACCTGATCAGCTTCTTTCCCTATCTATACTAGGGATTGAAGCTTGTGATCAGCTTGAGTCTCTACCTTTAGCGGGACTAACCTCCCTTTCTTGTCTTACCATCAAAGCATGCAGGAAGTTAAAACATCTATATGAGACAAATCAAGAATTCCAACAAATGATAGGTAATTTACAAGGGGCCTTAAGTATAATCTAGATCACACAACTCAATTGGATATGCCAGGTAATGTGACTTTTTACCACATACTTCATTACTTAATTAATTTGGAAATATTTGTTCTTTGTTGTTCATTTACTATTTGAATGTGTGCGGGTTGAATTGGATAGCAAGTGATAGAATTAGAGTTATAGTGGTGATTGAATTCGTTTTATTTGTTCATTTACTATTTTATTTATTCATTTTCATACATTTGCCACAGAATTCAGCACGGTCTACTCCACTTCGAATCAACACTACCTCTTGATGATAGTCACTTGAATTAAGCATGCTCCTCAGATACTTGAAATTGAAATTCATTGCTGTGACGTGCTTCAATGTTCAATCCATATCTGATCGAAGAGCTCCATCTTCCCTTGAGCATCGCTATATCTAGCAATGCTCATTGTTGACTCCGAATTGGTCAACAAGTTCTGTCTTGAGTCTTGAGATGTGCAGTGTCTGTGAAGCCAGTCCAGTCCCTGCTGCAGATCCATCTTTTGAAAGTTATTCCTTTCCAAATCCTGGATCATAGCATTTTTTTAAAAAAAAATGAATACGCTATAAGTTTAAGAATGCATGCTTAAATACTAAGTAAATTATTTATGTAATCTATATTCTGTACTTGCACTTCTAGTTCTTTCATGACTTTTTTTTCTGCATAACATCAAGAGAAGTCATTGCTTCAGAAATGGTGTTCTTTATGCAAATCTTTAGATAAGTATTTGCTTAACATTCACTTATGAATTACACAATACATTATACATGGATGAGTTGAAGTCTGTTATTTTCCGTAACATGGGAGTTGCGGGTATGATGTTAGTGAGACGGGTTGCCTACCGTCTTTTAAACATTTTCCCTCCAAATCAGTTCAAGTTCAAGATTTTCTAGGCTGAAGGCGACGAGCATGTGCGTGCGATGCTTGACCTGCACCGCAAGTACGAGACTCGAGAAGTGATGGAGCTGCTGATCGAGATGCAGACCGTGGACGGTGATGTTGGAGGTGCCCCAAGCTCAGTCGGAGGTGCTGCCGATGTGATTCCTTACTCGCCCATTCACTTTGCTGCACCGGAGGTGTCCATGGAGATAGAATTGGATTTTGACGAGGAATCCGATGAGGATTTCGTCGGTAATGCGGAGGATAGTAGCGAAAGCTCGGATGGTACAGAGTTTGTGCCGGAGTCTCAGTCGAGGCGGGAGATTTTGCTTCCAGCACCCGCCCCGATTTCTAATCTGTCATCTGTGAGTAATCATTTCCACACGTTACACCTGAATGATATGCGAGAGGAGCCTAGGGAAGGGCGGGGGCGGTGACGATTATGATGTAGACGATGGACAAGAGTTCAGGGTCGGACATCGTTTCAGCACTAGAAAGGCTGGGCAGATGGCTGTGAAGAATTATAATATAAGGAGGGCATCTGAGTACAGAGTGGTGGAGTTAGATCCGTACAAGCACGTTTGCTGATTCAAGCAATATGGTGCAAAATACCCATGGTCCATTCGTGTGACCCTGCGGACAAATCTTGGATACTAGTATGTTGCACACTATCTTTCCCATTACACCACTTTCCTGTTTTTTTTCAGCAGAATAACTAATATTAATTGTATTTGCCATAAATTATGTAAACATAATTTTAAATTCATAAACTAACATTAATTACTATGTTATAAAACCTAATATACACTATTATTATGTTAAATAAAATAAAAATAACTAACCAGTTCTTTGGCGATGTGTTATTCTCGATTGAGCCGGTGCAAATATTCCGCTTCCTGCGGGGCTTGTTCTGCCGCTTGTCTTGCCTGCGCATCGGGTCCGGCTTCGTCAGCCTGTTCGCCTTGAGATTCTCCTCGTGCGGGTCTTCTAGAACGTCCCCGAGGAGCCATACTATCACACAAGCCTAGAAACAAATTTTTGAGACCTAAAATGAAAAATATGAGGAAGGAAAGTGAAAAATGAGAGAGGTCTCGAGTCTGCAAAGATTTATATAGGGGACGAGGCTATCTCGGGCTCTGCAATCTCAGAATGCCATTTTCGGACTCTGCAATCCCGAGATAAATAAAAAAACTTATTTTGGCCCATTTCCGGAATTTACAGTCCTAAAATACGTTTTTATGCAATTTTAAGACTGTAGAGCCTGAGATAAGTAAATGATGCATAAATACGTAAAATTCTATAATCGTGCCTATTTTGGTATATTAATATTTATTTTATTTATTTAAAAAAAATCCCTGTGAGTTAGGATATGTGTTCCCAAGTAATATAGTACACTTTTGTCAACAAAAAAAAAAGTAATATAGTACACTTTCTTATATTACTGATTGCTTTTACAATTTTTTCTATTGCCCTTAATAATAATAACCTATGATAAATCATATATGATAAAAGAAAATTAAAAACTATATTAAAAATATTAATTTATATTTTAATATAAATAAGATATCAATATATTATTTATATTAATAATTATATAAAGTATTTAAGATAATTTTTAGTTTTAATAAATAATAATAATAATCTATACTATTTTTAAAATCATTTTAATGATATAAATTAATAATAAAATTGGACATGCGAACATATAATGATATTTTGGTGTATCCAGTGTACCTGAAGAAATATTTTTTTAGTTTTATAAGAATACGAAAGACACACATATCGAACGAGCATTCATGAATGTCGTATCTAAAATATGTCCGATATGAAAACACGATAATTTAACAAAATTCTCGTACTTCATACACAATAACTGCTAATATAATTTAGAAAACAACTCTATAATTTTAACTCCAAATATTGCAAGAAAAGAGTTTAACAAACCATCAAACTTTCCCAAGTAAACATTAGAAGTTAAAAACACCTCAATTGTGACGTGAAAAATAAATTTAAAAGAAATATTTTTTCATTAGTTTAATTTTCATGTATAGCTACTTTAAGAGTTAAGTGATTTTTTCATCCTTAAGGTTATAGGCGAAAATTAAAATCATCCACAACATCTTTTTTCTATCAAAATCGTCTTCAATGTTCTAAAATGTTTTAAAATCATCCTTTTATATCAATTTTAATTTTTAAGATGAAAATGTCCTTCTATATTTTATTTAAAATTTATATAATCATAATTACTAACAAAAAATCTAACTACCTAATTCACCCTAATGTAAAAATAATAAAAATAATAATAAAAGATATCAAAAGGGAAAAGAGAACCTGGTGATGATGTTTGAGGAAGGAAAGAGGGGTGAAGTGGCTACCAAGATAAGTTGGGAAGTGGTGTGCCACTGCTCAAGGCAGTTGGAGGGAGAAGAGAGAAGAGACCATCGAGCAATGAGACTCACGGCCTCGTCGACGTTAGTGGAGTAGAAGAGGGAAGGATGGATTCAGTGAGGTTGGAAGGCATCTCTAGTCTTCGCTTCGCTCCGCCCCATTGACACCCCTATTTTGGAACGTTGAGGACAATTTTAATTAAAAAACGATGGAGACGATTTTGATTCGCCTACAATCTTAAGAAGGAAAAAATCACTTCACCCTTATTTTAAAACATCTTACAAAACCGTTCAATTATACTTTTATCTATTCGCATGGTTAATATAAAAATAATTATATTTTATTGTTACATATTAAATACAAGTAAAAAATTGTGAAAAGGTTGTGAAAATTAAGTTACTTATAAAATCTAAACACATTTAGAAGCTTAAATTTTATTTGAAAAAGTTTTCTTAAGCTATTATTAACGTGAATTAGGAATTTACTATACTTGATTTGGATTGAATTACTTTTAATGATCGAAAAAAATTTAAAAAGATTTTTAAGTTTTGTTAAAGTGGCTAAGAATACATTTTTCATTGACTTCTTGAATAGTTATCCAGAAATGATGAATGTGATTGTACGATTAGGTAAAACATTCATCAAAATTGAACTCTATATTAAAATGATAAAAAGTTTGATACTTTTAATGTTTGTATTAAATAATATATTTAAAAATTTGAAGAAAAACTTATTCCAAGAATATAGTTTTCACAATTATTTATTTACTTGAAAGAAGGAAAACACTTCCTTATTTACTTTTTGGATTGAAAGAAGGAAAAAAGATGGAAAATGGAAAGCATTAAGGAGAGGGTTTGTTGAACTTGAAGCCGCATTCTCTTTTTCAAAGAGAAAACAAGATCCTTCTCTTCTGTGTCTGTCGTTAAAGCTCCCCGGAACCCTAATTTCTCATTCAGGCCAATTTCTGTTTAGCCTCTATTTCTCAATTTAATTGTCTTTTGTCGTTGAAAACGACGTCGTCGGCACTGCAAAACGGTATCGGTGAGTAATCATATCCATTTATATTCACGGATGCTGCAATTAATGGTGCATGTGATATGATATGATATGATGCAGCCAAAAAATATTTTATTTGGGATTGAACTGAATTATTACTATAGAAAGATTGTTTAGCTGCCCAATTTCAATGTGTGTTGTGTGTTTTGTTGAACCTTATGCTTAGGAAGAAGCCAATCCATTGATTATTTATGCTTTTTGTGAGAAGAATTTGATGTGCTCTGTTTCTGCTGACTGCTGTTATGTATGTGTGTTATAAGCATTTTCTGTTTGTTATTCTTATGGAATGGAAAGTGGTAACACTAGTGGATTGGATTATTCAGTTTTGTTCAGGTCAAACAGGTGTCATTGTGGATTTCTTCCCTAGCTTATAGGTGAGTTACTTACATTGTCGTGATGGGAACTCGACCCGAACAACCTTGTCGTGAGGAAGATGACGAGGAGATGCTGGGTCCTGGAGCAACAATTTCGAGTCAGTCGATGTCAACAAGCAGGAGTGTGGGATCACCGTCTAGCCGGAGTGAGCAGACAATGGCAACACCTGCTAGTGATAGCACTTTTCTCAGATTAAACCATCTTGACATTCACGGTGACGATGCTGGATCGCAGGGAGCAGTTGCGTGAGTCTTCCATTTTCCTTTGAGCTTTTACTAAATCTATATGGTTGGTGCATCTGGTACCAAGTGTTGTTTTACTTGTAGATTTTCTTTATTGTTTTTTTTTCCCAGCTGTTTCAACAAATTTTTATGAACATACGATATCAAACAAATAGGTAAATATATAGATATATGAAATGTTTAGCAATGCATTTATTTATTTATTGGTCTATGACTAAATGTATAAAAGGAAAACTTGCAATTGTCAATTATTATCTGCCTGTAGTTTCAACATTCAATGCTGTCTTTGTCTTTCCTTTTGTTGCCCCCAATTGGTTCTCATCCATTATGCTTATTAAACAGTAGCAAGAAGAAAAAAAGAGGTCAACGTGCTGTAGGAGGTGATAAGAGTGGAAGAGGGCTCCGCCAGTTTAGCATGAAAGGTTTTTTATCTTTTCCTACCAACTTGTTCTTCAACAGAAATTTCCGACCTTCTATAGCATTAGGATTACCTTTGATCTTGCAAAGTTGAATTTAGTATGCCATGTAGAATTATGAGAAGATAACCGCAAACTTTTTAGCAATGATGTTTAGATGCCTCATTGAGGGCATTATTGTTGGGAGGTCATGTTGCCACTTCTTTTACTTATTTCTCATTCATTGTTGGCTGTCTCCAGTTTGTGAAAAGGTGGAAAGCAAGGGGCGCACAACATACAATGAGGTTAGCCAGTCGCTTTAAATAAATATTTTAGTAGCCATAAATTCTGCAAAATGGTTTTCATTTCTATTGTAAAGAAATTTATCTAAAGATGGAATCCAAACCAAAAAAATGTTTACCAGTAATCAATGTAGTCTTTTCAGGTCTCTGTTTTACCCAACTTCTTACTATTTTGAATTCTTTAAATATAGTCTGCCTCATTGGAATTGTTACCTACTACTATTATTATTATTAATTATTAATTTATTAGTTCATTTTATTGTAGATTGCGGTTAATGGTTGTATCATATTATCATAGATATACATTATTTGTTAATTTTATTGTGGATTTTGGTTACGTCGTTAGGTAGCAGATGAGCTTGTTGCTGAATTTGCTGACCCAGGCAACAGTGTTTTAGCCCCCGATCAGGTTTGCTATTCTTTGAATAACTAACTTATATAGTATGTGCTTCATGTTTATTGAGGTTGTAAGATGTATCTTGTGTTGATTTTTTTCCCCGTCCTGGTGAACCTTTGACAGCAACAATATGATGAGAAAAATATTCGTCGAAGGGTCTATGATGCTTTGAATGTTCTCATGGCAATGGATATTATTTCTAAGGATAAAAAGGAAATACAATGGAAGGGTCTTCCTCGTACTAGCCAGAGTGATATTGAAGAACTAAAGGTTTCTAAACAATCTTTAATAGTAATGTTACTTGGCACCTGTTGGCCTCTTCTCTTCTTACTGGGATGTTTGACTTTTTTCGCTCCTTCAATATAATTGATTCAACAGACAGAACGTCTTGGGCTGAGGAATAGAATTGAAAAGAAAGCCACTTACTTGCAAGAGCTGGAAGATCAAGTAAGGAATGCTTACTCTCTAGTGATTTATTTCATATTAGTGAATGTTTGCTAAATATTTCTATTATTTTATCAAGTATGTAGGTCTTCAAAACCTCATGAAACGGAATGAGCAATTATGTAGCTCAGGAAATGCTCCCAGTGGAGGTGTATCTTTGCCTTTTATTCTAGTGCAGGTATATTATCGTCTCATGATCTCTTCAATTATTCAATAATTCTTACTTAATATTGGCTGCAACACATGTTTGAACGAATTAGTCAGCATTTACAAAATCAATTGGCTTAAGATTTGAATTACATGGGAGTATATTGTTAATTTGTAATTAGATTTGACTTCACTTGAACTTGTAGGTAAGTTGATTAGAATTATATTTTTGGTCCATGTGTCTCGTAATGGATGTAATTTCTAATTAATCTCATTCCTGGACTCTGCAACTTGTAGACACGTCCGCATGCAACTGTGGAGGTGGAAATATCAGAAGATATGCAGCTTGTTCATTTTGATTTCAATAGGTATGAAGGCTTCAATTGCCTTGCCTTGTATTCTTTCAGAGAGAATGGTGAATGCTGACTGTATTATCTTGTGTGTATTCTTGATCATCGAGATTTCCTGATTTAGTATAAGACTTCCTTAGCATCTTATCCATTATAACTTTTTTCATGTTCAAAATTCCATTTCTTACTTTCTAATCTTTCTTTGCAGTACTCCTTTTGAGCTGCATGATGACAACTATGTTCTCAAGGCAATGAAATTTTGTGAGAGGCCTCAGAACGATAATAATGTAACGCCGAATATTACAGATGGAGGTGAAGGTTCTAGCATGTCAGGGTTGTTTCATGCGCAGGCTCCTACCGCAGCTTCAAACCCACCCGTTAGGCCTCCTTCATCACCACCACTTCCTGGAATATTAAAGGCCAGAGTTAAGCCTGAGCACTAATATGAACTTCTGCCATAACTTGCCTTCTCTTTAAGCATGTTTGTATATTTTTGTAAAGTAATTTTTCTGAGAAATTAATTGATAGACCTTCATAAAAGTCATCCAATTGGTATAGCCAATTCACCTTGTAGGGTAAGAAGCAGATTAGTTTGTGGATCTGCTTTTCTATGTATTTTTGGCAAAATCTTTGCCTGCTATTTTTCCATTTTACTAACATAACTGATTTTTTCTTTTTTCATTTAGACATTTTTTTCTGTAATTTTGTCATTTTCTGGTTATAATGGAAAATTGGTTGGTACTATTTGGACACCTTCTAGCCTTATTTGATACATATTGGGTATAACTGGATACGATTTATTTTCCTTTTCAAATTAGTTTTAAATTATGTTATTTTGAGTTAATATTTTTTACGGTAATACTACATGTACCATTTGTATATCTTCGCGCACATCATTTTTAACACAGAAAAATGTAAACATTAGCATATAAATTTTATTTTTCTGTGCTAATGTTTACATTTTTTTGTGTTATAAATGGTGTGTACTGAGGTGTATAGTGGTACACGTAGATTAATTTTATTTTTTATTTCAAAATTATTTAAATGTTCACTTTTAAATTTAAGATCAATTAAATTAGACATAAAATATATTTTAGTAGTTAAAAAATACCATTTACTTCTAAAAGTTTGTAAAATTTCTTTAGTTAAATTAATAACTACGTCTGTTGTTGTAAATGTATTACTTATTTCATATTTACCATATTTATAGGCATTTTTTCCCCTTAAAATGAGCCAAAATATCTAAAACCAATAAGATCTGTTTATGAGCCGTCCAGAACGTCTTTTAGTCTTTTTAATTGAAGGCCATGTTATAACTTCGTTAGCAACGAAGTGACGGACCCTCCAAGACTTGGCAGCTCTATAATACTGAGTTACTAATGTCTTTTGTTCTTATATGGTCATTTGTGTCTAAACTTCACTCTATAGCTTTTGGAGTTTTAATTCATCAACAACAGGAGATGGCTACTGCTTTGGTTGGGGGTGCATTTCTCTCTGCCACCATCCAAACCTTACTAGATAACATAAGCTCAAGTGAGTTCCGAGATTACTTCAGAAGCACGTTACTGGATGGTGCACTATTGGACGAGTTGGAGACAACATTGTTGACTCTTCAGATTGTCTTGGATGATGCAGAGGAGAAGCAGTTCACCAATCCTCTGGTGAAACAATGGCTAGCTAAGCTGAAAGACGTCGTGCTCAACACGGAGGACTTGCTTGATGAGATTGGTTATGATTCTCTGAGATGCAAGGTGGAAGCAGCTACACATCAAGACATCAATAATCAGGTGCGGGATCTTATTTCTTCTCCTTTTAATCAATTCTATAAGGAGATCAACTCCAAAATGGAGATGATGTTGCAAAGGCTAAAACCCTTTGTAGCACAAAAGGATATCCTTAATTTGCAAAGTGTGAGTAGGAGAGTTTCCCATAGAACACCTACAAGTTCATTAGTGAATGAATCTGCTATAGTAGGTAGAAATGATGATAAGGAGAAACTCGTGAACATGCTGTTATCCGATTCTGATAACGGTATAAATGGTGGTAGCAACATTGGTGTCATTGCAATCCTAGGTATGGGAGGTGTTGGCAAAACAACCCTTGCACAACTCTTGTACAATAATGAGCAAGTGCAAGAACATTTTGGTCTGAAAGCTTGGGTTTGCGTATCGGAGGATTTTGATGCTCTCAGGGTAACCAAAACTCTTCTGAAATCCATTGCTAAAATTTCCGAGGATCATGATACTGAAAATTTAGATTTTCTTCGAGTTGAGTTAAAACAAAGATTGAGGGGTAAGAAGTTCCTGTTTGTGTTGGATGACCTCTGGAATGACAAATATAATGATTGGGATGAATTGATGACTCCTTTCAGCAGTGGAAAAAATGGAAGTAAGGTGATCATCACAACACGCCAGCACAGAGTTGCAGAAGTTGCACACACATTTCCTATCCACAGATTGGAACCTCTGTCTGATGAAGAATGCTGGTGTTTGATTTGCAAGCATGCGTTTGGAGGCGAAGGCTCCGGCAGATATCCACACTTAGAAGTAATAGGGAGAAAGCTTGCGAGAAAGTGTAGTGGTTTACCTTTAGCTGCTAAAACACTCGGAGGTCTTTTGCGTTCAAGAGTTGATGCGAAGGAGTGGAGCAAAGTTTTGAATAGCAACATATGGAACTTGCCCAATAACGATGTTCTACCTGCTTTGCGTTTGAGCTATCTTTATCTTTCTACTCATTTGAAGAGATGTTTTGCCTATTGCTCTATTTTCCCAAAGGGCTATCAATTAGATGAAAAGAATTTGGTTCTGTTGTGGATGGCAGAAGGGCTAGTGAATTCAGAAGCTGACAAAGAAATGGAAGAAATAGGGGAAGATTATTTCATTGAATTAGTACAAAGATCATTGATTGAACCTTCTACTGTTGGTAGTTTTGCCATGCATGACCTTGTCAATGATTTAGCCAGAGATGTTTCCGGAAGAAGTTGTTTTAGGTTTGAGCATGGTAAAATCCCATTGGATGTTCGCCATTTGTCATATGAACTAGAAGTTTATGACAGTTCCGAGAAGTTTGAGGACTTCTATGAACTCAAAAGCTTGCGCAGCTTCATACCACTTTCACCTGTATGGTTGGGAAAAACTCACTTGAGTAGAAAGGTTCTTGATGATTTGCTTCCATCACTCAAGTGTTTGAGAGTATTATCACTAGCAAGATATTCAAATATCACCAACCTCCCTACCTCAATTGGAAATTTGGTGCACTTGCGTTATCTAGACCTCAGTTACACTGAAATTCAAAGATTACCGGATTCAACATGTTCATTGTACAATTTGCAGACCCTGATTTTATTTTATTGTTATTTTCTCATTGAATTGCCAACAAATATTGGGAAGCTAGTCAATTTACGTCACCTCGATATTAGCGGAACAAGGTTAGAATATATGCCAATGCAAATAGTTGATCTACCAAACCTTAAAACTCTGACTGCTTTTGTAGTTGACAAGAAAAAGCAAGGGCAGGGTTTAAGTGTTGGAGAGCTCAGAAAGTTGCCTCACTTACAATGTAAACTTTCTATGAAGAACCTACAGAATGTGGTTGAGGCCAATGAAGCCATTGAAGCCAACTTGAAGAGCAAAGAAAAGATTGAGGAGATAGAGTTTGGATGGGGCGAAACGGCTGAGGACTCGCGAATTCAAAAGGAGGTTCTCGAGCAACTGGAACCATCTAAAAACTTAAGGAAATTAGCCATCAACTTTTATGGAGGCACTAGCTTTCCAAACTGGTTGGGAGATGCTTCTTTTACTAACTTGGCATCTATTTCTATCAGTTACTCTGCACACTGCATATCTCTCCCACCACTTGGCCAATTACCTTTTCTTAAGAGCCTAGATCTTTTCGAGATGGAATTTCTATCTATTGGTCCTGAATTCTATGGCAAGGCAGAAAGTTCCACTTCTTCATTCCAACCATTTCCATCTTTGGAGGTTTTGGTATTTCTAAAGATGCCAAATTGGGAAGAATGGTTGTCATTTGGAACTGAAGGTAGAGAATTTCCTTTTCCCAATCTTCAAGCTATGCAGTTGGTTGATTGTCCTCAGTTGCGTGGATCTTTGCCGCTCCATCTTCCTTCCTTGGCAGAACTCCACATTGAAGGGTGTGATAGGTTACTGCTTGGGAATGACGAGTTTCAGTATTGCAAGCTTAACCACCTGAAAATAAGTAACAGAGGCTATTACTCACAGTTGGTGTCTATTTCTAGAATGATACTGAGCAGCAATGTCCTCCAACACTTGACTCTCCAGCTTTTTCCATCTCTCACTGAATTTCCGGCCGAAGGGCTACCGACATCTTTGCAATCGCTTGAGATCACCTGCTGCTGGAATTTAGAATTCCTGCCATCTGACACATGGTGCAATTACACATGCCTCACATCTTTGAAGCTATGGCAGAGTTGTCATTCAATGACATGCTTTCTATTGGATGGTTTCCCAGCTCTCAAGAATCTCGAGATTGCTAGCTGCGAAGATCTGCAATCCATCATGATCTTAGAAGATGATGCTTCCCAATTTCCACTGTGTCTTGAGATCCTGAAATTGTCTGCCTGTGAAAAACTTACACTATTGCCAGCATCCTTTGACAAGCTCAAATCTCTTCAGGAGTTGATTATTTGTAATCTTCCTAATATAGTGTCTCTTCCTCGTTTGCCTCCGAACTTAGCATCATTAGAAATCAGACAATGCGCGAAACTATTGCCTGCCAGCATGATCGAGGCGGGTCTACAAAGCCTTACTTCCCTTTCAAAGTGCTCACTTGGATGGTGGAATGATGAGCTTGTTGACACTTTGATGAAGGACAGGATTCTGCCAACTTCCCTTGTATCTCTGGAAATCTCAATTCTTCATGATTTGAAATCCATAGAAGGACATGGAATTGGACACCTCACTTCACTGGAAAGGCTTGAAATCTGTCATTGTTCTGCTCTTGATTCTATGCACCTACCCCGGCTCATGTCTCTGCGACATCTTCGAATCTTTAAGTGTCCACGGCTCGAGGCCTTGCCCGAGGATTCGCTTTCTTCTCTCAACTTACTATGCATTGAAGAGTCTCCACTTTTGGAAGCAAGGTATGAGAGAGGAGGGGAGGACTGGCACAAGATTGCTCATATCCCTGCCGTACAAATAAACCGCCAAATTATAATATGAAAGGTTAATAATCATTTGGTATTAGTAGTAGTATAATCAAGAAGAATAATTTAATATCTAATCACAATAATATGATTTTTTTTTATGCTGAAGAGATTAACATAAGCTCTGATAATTGCTTGGCATACAAGTCAGCTGGCACATGTGATGTGATGGAATTCAGGAGTGGCAACGGGAGAAGGAGAAACTTAGGAAGATCAAAGATTTCTTGTACACAACTACTCTGAACTCTGCATTCAAACCATTGTAGTACTATTGCTGAATATCATGCAACTATTTCTCATTCTTTCTTTTTTTTTTGGACTTATTCTTTTAAAGGTTCAAGATCTTGTAATTTTTTTGGATATTGGACGGTGCCGAAAGGCCCAATATCTTGTAACTTTTAACAAAGGAAACTTCATTATAGTACCAACCAAAAAAAACGGAAGCCTAGTTCATTATATAAGATGTTAGCCGAATATCCAAAAAAAAAAACCCCTCATGTTATCACTTAGCAGGTGACACTCCACGACCAAAAACGAGAAGCACGTGACACTAAAAATATATATACAGACTAAGCAGATGATAATTTAATTATTGGCTCCCCAACATTGGTTTTTTAACATTATTCAAGTTTTTATTGGCTCCCCAACATTGGTTTCTTAACATTATTCAAGTTTATCATATTGCGCAATTTACTACTCATATTATTTAGTAGTAATAAAAACAAGATGTTTGAGATTAACTCAAATTCAAATTGTAGTGTTAATTTGGGAAAGTTAAGATAAAAGTTCATGTTCCAGCTTATAAAGTAGATATATTACCTAATTTCGCAATTTGAATTCAGAATTTCATCATATATATATATTCCTTTGTGTGAGAATATCTAGCCATGAAATGACTAAATAAAAATACATTCCAATAAATATTGTGGTCAAACTCAAACTGATTTCAAGTAATAATCAGTGGTTTGAAAGTTAATATCAAAAGAGAATCATGTTATATAAATATACATGAAGAACTCAGTATATAATTTTGGTGACATTTCGGCGCAATAATAAATAAAGAATTTCTATGAATAAATAAAATTAAAATTAATTTACCCTATTGAATGGGACGAAATTATTCCCCCACTTACAGCAGCTTAACCAATTATTGGTGGTTGTGGTGGTCAAAATTAAAGTAAAGTTTTATTTGGAGATGCAAATTAAAGTGGGTGACTTGGATTAGAAATTAAATTAGACCATCTATCTCATGCTAAGAAGCTATCATTATCCCTCATAATGATGATCTGTAGTTAAAGAATTTAGCCAAATATTAATAGTACTTATAAGCTTAGCAATTATATCAAGCCACTTGGCAGTTTCATGAGTTAACAATTAAGTGGGCACTTTATTTTTGTCAAAGTGATGAAAATGACGTATTTATTAAGGAATAATTACCATAAATAATAAACTCATGTTCAATAATCTAATATAGTGAGGACTTGCTCTATTATCATTAGATTTTTTTGTTCTTGTTGACCTATTATTGTTAGATTATTTGTTTACTAAGTCCAAATTAACCATTTGATTTGTTACATGAAAAAATTATATCAACAATGGCGTACCTCTTTACAACTTTAATTATCTCATGTTAATTTCATAAATTTAATTTTCATAAACTGTTAGTAATTTAAAATAAGTTTATACAAATATATAATCAATTATATATTATTGTATCAACAAAAATAAACAATTTTTTTAATTTATTATTTAAAAATTTATATAAACTTATTTACATTTTTATCACTACATTAAAATTAAAATTTTATTTTAATTTAGTAAGAAGTTGATACATGATATATACCATTAGAAATAGAAAAGTTGTTGACTATATTATCTTCTACTAATATTCAAAATTTTGGTGCATTTATATATATCATTATTCATTCGTCATTTCATTAGGATTGGGGGCATAGCAATAATACAATAAGTACGGATATGTAGTTTGCTGAAGTATTTTCTTTATTTCGTCATGTATACACCAATAAATAATTTGTCACTATACTATTAACAAAATAAGACGATGAGTAAATATATGTATATCACTTATGTATAAAATATTTTTTTAAAAAAAAAAAACCGAATTAAATCAAGACAAAACTTTCAAACGTCACAAGTAGTGGTGTGTCTATTTAAAATGAGAATTCCCATACAAATAACATGAAAGATAAGTAATTTTTTTAAATTTAATTTCTATAATGTAAAAAAATTTTATACATACATATAATTAAGTATTATTACATCATCAAAAATAAATAATTTTTAAATTCACTATTTCTAAAGTTATATAAATATATAAATCTGATTAAATGAGTGTGTAAAATTCTTTATACTATCAGTACATTAAAATTAAACTTTTTTTTAAATATGATATTACAAGTGGGGATTTTGAAATTTATATATTATTTAGAATTTAGTATGACAATAAAATTAAGGGAAAAAACGGCTACCATTTGACAATTTTATATTATATATATATATATAGGGGGAGAGATATAAAGATATAAGAAGAAAACAAAAATACGAAGGAGATTTAATTTGAAGACAAATGCAACAATGTAGAGTCACATTCATGAAAGGCACTACACTTTAAGAAGAAGAAATTGGTGTGCAGAGAATAGGACCCATTAGGGTCAACACTGATCAACACTGGTTACTGCTATATATCATACTAATTAACATGGATTTCACCTTCATTGCCATTTATCAGGCATTAATTACATACTTGGAATTCATGAAAAGCTTGATTATACTATTACTGTAAAATTATTTAATTATTTTATTATGGCATTGACATGCTTATCAATTCATTTAATTAATTCAACTCATTTCATACAATTTTTTACAATGGAAATTCAAAAAAAAAAAAAAACAAATGAAAATTACGTTAGTAAAGATTAGAATCCAATTTGATAAAATTTAAATTTTAAAGTTCAATTTCAAATTTCAAAAATTAATATAATATTTGACTGTTTATATTAATTTACATCTAAGTTGTTGATAATAAAAAAAATTATTCGATACAAATTTAAATTCATATAAATATAAAAAATTCTTTTATAATATATATTTTATATTTTACATTTTAAAAAATTAAAATAATATACAAATGTAAATTCATACATTCTTCTAATAAAATCTATATCTTTAATTTTTTATATCTATAAAACCGTGATAATAAATACTTAATGTTTAAAGTGATATGTTTGATTGATGTGTAAGAAATGGATATTATTTGTAGGCGGAAACGACAAAGCATGTTTTCATTAGAAAATGAATTCCATTGTTCACCATATACGGCCCACGGCATCTCATTTCCCACTTCATAAATCATAACTTCATATGCTCCTCTCTCTCTCTCTCACACTTCTTTTTTTTTTTTTTTAACTTTGTTTTAGATGAATTAGACACTACTCTAAAGCTTACTACGCATTACAATATCACAAACTCACGTGTGTATATATTACGTATTTACTCACCATAAAATATGATCAAATTATAGCCTGTCTTTTATATCACCTCCAATTTTATGATTCATTTATCATAAAAAAAATAATTTCATATAAACTTTTGTATATATATACATATATAACATCTATATTATCCATGAAACACCGATCACTAAAAAGTAAAAACCCTATTTCAATGTACCATCCCGTTTGTGCTACAACCCAATAAAAGAAAACACCAACCATTATATATATATATATATATGGTATAAACTATTCAAGAAAGATCAGATTGGTTTGGAAAGAAATAAAATCTATGCTTAATTTGTTAATCAAAATAGTTGTAATAATTAATTAACTAATCATATGATAATAGTTATAGGGAGACATTATTATTGTGATTATATATAGGCCTAGAAATGAAAATAGTAGTTAACATGGACAAGAAGGAAATAATATAATTCATAGCCATGGAAGAAGCTAAGCTATGTAGGTAGATGGGAATAACATGAATACGCAGTTTTTGGATAACTTCCTTTTTCAAAATCAAAAGAATAAAAGTGCGGTTTTGAGCAAAGCTGCTTTTCTTCTTTTTTTTCACTACTATATGTTTTTCACTTTTCAGAATGAAGCAAAAGTGGCAACAATCATAACTTCAATACAGTATTAACAACATGCTCATATTGATGCACATTCACACACACATATTGATATTTTATTTTTTTTTAAAAGGGTTTTGGACATTTTTTAAATTTATTTTATGTTCCAAAAAGGTATATTTATGCGTGACTATATACATATATATACTAAAGTCTTAAAGCTAGGGATTTAATTTAAGTTATTAAGCTACGTGGAGATTTCTATGTGGTAGCACAAAAATAGTTGGTAAGATCCTAGTCACCTTCAAATAAATAATATTGTCATGTAATAACATTAAAAAAATTATTCGGTATAAATCTAAATTTATATAAATATAAAAGATTTTTTTATAATATAAATTTTATATCATACATCTCAAAAAAATTAAAATAATATACAGACATAGACCCACACATTTTTCTAATAAAATATACATTTTTACCATTTATATTTATGGCGTATAAGCCCCGTAACATTAACATCTCCATCTTAAATCTAATTCCATTAACAGATATATATTGTGATCATTTACTTTTGACTTCAATAAACATGCTGGGATGATTTTCATAAAGCTTCTTACATTATTATCATCTAGATTGTGTTGAACGGATCTTCTTCAAAATTTGCAATACATATATATATAATTAGTAATTAATTAATTATCATTATAATAAAATAAAATAATTTATGTAGAAATCGTTAATAATTATTAAGCGCCTAATAGATCTCATCATCACGAAAAAAGACAATAATTCAATTCATTTGAATTTAAGCAACGAATTAGTGCCTTTAATAATTTTATTATTGTTTAATAGAGAGTTTGTCTGCCATAATATTTTTGTAGTGAATGATTCAAATCCACGTAGTCTCATAACTTTTTGGAAACTGGTTGATATGATGAGTAGGGATCACTAATTACTTGTAAATCTAAAATCTAAAGAATGTTGTTAGTATATTCTTTCTTACTCATTTGGAAAAAGTAGATAGCAGCCATGGATTTCTTCTTATACACTATCATCATTTATCATTTCTTCTCTTACTTCATCATTTGAGGATTAATATTTTGCTAAAGAGAGATTATGTAATGTAGTGTATAGTAGCCTACAGTCAATTAAAAGAAATAAATATAACAAGAATACCTAACATGATTTAAAAAACTGATAATAGAATTAAATAACACAGGAATGCTAGTTTATTAGTTAACATCTAAAAGCTTGTATTAATTGAATACCTAACATATTTAAAGTGAACATAAAAAAGAGACTTCATGTGTGTTGGTTATATCAAATTTTTAGAATGGTAAAATAAATGTTAATATAATAAAATATAAAATATAATTATATAGATGTCCAAAACATATTTCGGAAAAAAAATAGCTAACATTATCTAAGAGCCCGTATTAAAGTTATTATTAGTAGAAATTTTTAAAATTTTATTTTAATAAATATACAAAAAAAAAACATAGTAAAAAGTTAAACTTTATGTGTCTTGTATAAAAATTTTACTAATCAGTAATTTTAATATTTGTCTGTTTGACGCATATTAAACAAAACCCTTATTAACAAAACCCTTAAAAAATAAGGGTTTAGCTAATATGTGTCTTAAAAATACATAATATAATTATCAATTAAAAAATTTTTATAAGAAAAAATATATTCAATATATTTTAATAAACAGTATTATGAGAACATTAATTTTTGGAAGTATATTTTCAAGTGAATTTAGAATAATTTTTAAGGAGATCCAATAAAATAAAAAGAAAAAGGCCCATGAGGTGGAAAAATGACACAAATAATAAAATAAGATAAAAAAGAAGTGGACGGGTTTTCGGGGTATGATTGATTCACTTTAATAGGGTAACAATTAGCATAGTCCCCACCATGACATAAATATCAAATATGGGAGGGTGGTCCCATGCATTTTTGTATCCAAGGAGCCATTGCAAGTGTGATTATTACATATATGGTGTTTTTTCTACAAGTACAAAGCAGTATTTTTTTATTTAATAATTGAATTTCAACAAATGATAAGTATAGTATATTTTTTTTTATCAAATCCTAAGTTCGCAAAAAATAATTCTAAATGTATATTTATTTTACTCAACCAAATTATTTATTTTATATTAAATAAATAATTATTTTGATATTAAATAAAAATTTATTTCGAAAATTATTTTTATGTTATTACTTAACATTAAAATAATTTTTTATTTAGCATAAAAATAAATGACTTGATTAGTTGGACTTGATTGACCAAAATAGATATACATATAGTATTATCATTTTCAAAAATAAAAAGCTTAATAGTTCATATAAATGTGCCCTTTTTTCTTGAACTAATTTTTAGGATAAGTTGGACCTATTTAATTTCTTATAATTTATAATTAATTATGATGTTACTAGTTCATGATGATATAATACTATTCAATCTACTTTATCGGAAAATTCATGTCTTTAATTTATTTGAAAATTTGGGTTGAAAATAAATTAAAACAAATTGGGGGTAAAAAGTTGGAGACAGCTCACGTGCAAAGGAGCGTGCAAGGCACTTCATAACACAAGAGAATGAGAAACTAAAGTAAGTGATGATAGATGATAAAAGATTGTTTTAAAGAGTAATTAATCTTCTTCTTCTTCTCTTGAAGACTATGCATGCATAAATTGTTAGTATGTGTCTTTGTTGGTTTGTGTGTTTTCTCTTTTCTGTGTTGTGAGCTTTAATTAGCCTAAATTCTTGCACCACTGCCAGGAAACCAACGCTAACTAACCCAATAAACAATGCCTTAAACCTCATTTATCATTTATAAAGAGACACACAACATCTTTGTCTACCAAAATTAGTTACACATTATTACTATTTATTATTATTTTTGAAATTTGTTAATAAAAAGAAATTCATGTTTCTCTGAGATTCTTTAGGTTGTGTTCCACACCAACAAAAATCCACTCATTTATAATTGTCCAATGATTTTTATAGCTTAGGTAGTAAAATAAATAAGTCTTCAAAAATTTTGGGATGCACCTTATAGATTTATGTCCCCAAAAAAAAAAGAAAGAAATTTTGCATGCAATGAATTTGTGTAGAAGGCACTTTAATAATACACAAACCAACATTAATAATAGTTAAGTTTGATCAAATATTTGTTTAATAGGATGCAAAAAAAAAAAGTAAAAAAAACCAAAAAAATATTTGTTTAATAGAGAAAGCCCTGTTGAGCCAATGTAATTTATGATAATGATAGATGAGGTACGGATGATAACTTATATATTTTATGGGTAATCACTTTTATTCTATTTGGATAATAATATTTTCCAATTTCGAATGATAATTTATTTTTTAATTTTAGATAATAACTTAATTATTGATTCTCTAAGTCTAAAAAATTTCTAATGTTGATTCTGTAGCACTATTATATGTTTAATATTTTTGGATTTACTTATAATATGTACTCTAAGAATATTTCCCATATTATATTAAGGATACATGTAAAAGTTATTATTGAAAATATTTTTATATAAAATATGTAAAATTTAAATTTCTAATATATTTGTTGTGTATTTATTAAAATAAAAAATCTAAACATTTCTACTAATAATGATTTTAACATGTATTTTTAGAGTACATACATTTTGACTAAATCCAAGATGTTAATTGTAACATCCCAAAATTTATATGTGTAAAATTATAATTTATTCTTTTTATTTGCTAAAATAAGATAATATTATATGCTGGAACTAATTTATACAGTGTAATATTTTTTTGTGGTGTTAATATCATGTTGAAATGATACATGCAATACGTTTCGATGTATTAAAGTTTCAATAAATAAAAATAAAATTAAAAAAAAAAGGAAGCATGCACCACGAGGAAAGAAAAAATAATAATATAATAATGAATAGTGCATAGTAACTAAAATAATATAATATTCCAAATAGTAATT
>JASCZI010091309.1:3925-22512 GCA_036250425.1 Stylosanthes scabra | reverse complement strand
GGTTGATGGGTATGTGAGAGTTGGGAACCTTAAGGCTGCTAGGGAGTTGTTTGACAGGATGCATAAAAGGAGTGTGGTTTCTTGGAATGCAATGATTTCTGGCTATGCACAAAATGGGTATTTTTTGGAGGCCATAGAATTGTTTCATAGGATGCAGATGGAGGATTTGCTCCCAAACCGGGTTACTCTGGTCAGTGTGTTGCCTGCAATTTCGCGACTCGGGGCACTTGAGTTAGGGAAATGGGTGCATTTCTACGCGGAGAGGAACAAGATTAAGATTGATGACGTTCTGGGTTCTGCATTAGTTGATATGTATGCAAAGTGTGGGAGCATTGTGAAGGCTGTTCAGGTCTTTGAGAGGCTGCCTAAGAGTAATGTGATAACATGGAATTCTATACTTGGTGGTCTAGCTATGCATGGTAAAGCCAATGATGTGTTTGATTATTTTGCAAGGATGGAAAGAAGTGGCGTACCCCCTAGTGATGTAACATACATAGCCATCTTGAGTGCTTGTAGCCATGCTGGGTTAGTAGACAAGGGTAGATCATATTTCAATCATATGGTTAATGCGGGATTTGTGCCTCGGATAGAGCACTATGGATGCATGGTTGATCTCTTAGGACGTGCCGGATATCTGGAAGAAGCTGAAGAACTTATATTAAACATGCCAATAAAATCAGATGATGTCATATGGAAGGCCTTGCTTGGTGCTTGTAAGATGCATAAAAATGTTGAAATCGGAAGGCGTGCAGCAGAGGTTTTAATGCAACTGGCTCCGCACGATAGTGGGGCATATGTGGCTATCTCAAACATGTATGCCTCATCTGGTGATTGGGATGCAGTTGCAGAGGTGAGGTTGATGATGAAAGACTTGGACATAAGGAAAGACCCTGGATGCAGTTGGATCGAGATTGATGGTGTTATTCATGAGTTTCTTGTTGAAGATGATTCCCATCCTAGAGCCAAAGATATACACTCAATGTTGGAGGAAATTTCGAACAAATTAAATTTAGAAGGTTATAGGCCAAATACCACACAAGTCTTGCTTAAGATGGATGAGCAGCATAAAGAAAATTTGCTGCATTACCACAGTGAGAAGATTGCAGTTGCCTTTGGCTTAATTAGTACAACACCAAAGACCCCTCTTCACATTGCCAAAAACTTGCGAATTTGTGAAGATTGTCATTCCTCAATGAAACTAATATCAAAGATTTACAACCGTAAGATAACTATCAGGGACAGGAAGCGGTTTCACCATTTCGAGCAGGGTTCATGTTCTTGTATGGACTACTGGTAGTTGGTCATTCTTTGGTGACTGCATCTGTAAAGTTTTGATTGTTCTAACCATTACTAACCTCCATTGGGTGCCTTTGAAAACAAAGCCTCTCTGTATTGGTGAGTATAGTTGCTAGAAGTTGTACATCAAAAGATCCTTTTGCACATAACTTGCTGATACAGATGTATCTCAGAAATATAAACCTCCCAAGTACTATATTTCCTTTTTGTTGTTTAGAATCTAATTGGCATTTATTGTATGAAATTCTCCTTAAGTTACATGTAAACAAATGATCATTATGGCCATGAGAATGTACTATAAGTGACTTTGCTTCATAACTTAACTGTTTTCAAGTACATGCTTGTGCAGAGATTAATACTTTTGGAGGAGAGGTTTTCCAATCAGCATCAAACTTAATTTCCTTAGAACCACTTTTGAGAGGGGAACACACCTCGAGGTTCTCATCAAAGCTGCAGCTCTGCCTTTTTTGTCACACTGGTAGTCTCTAGCTCCAATCACTTCTCATGCATAATGTTCCTTATTCGTAAAACACCAAATCAAACACCTTACCTTGATAAAATGCCAAACCATCTTTCTCTCACTCTACTACTTAAACTATTCCATCTATAAGATAAATCCTAGTACCAATCTTTTGGCTAAGATCAAGTATAGTCTTTATTCTTTTTAGTTTCAACGATGAATCCTAGTCCAAAATTCAGTGTAAAAAACCATGACTCCAATGCATTTGATTTGCAGTTGCTTGCTCAGCCCTTATCATTGCTTGTTTACACTAAGTTCCATTGGTAAGTTTTAATCATGTTTTTTGCTATGCTTACTTCCTGGGTTTCTTTCTGCAATTGTCTTGATAGGGAAATTAATATGCTATAGCTACTCCTAAAAACTATACTACCTAAATCTAAACAATGTTCTTTTCTATTTCATTCAACATAAAAGATTACATTCTATAGGAACCAAAAAGACTAGAACATTCTACTACTATGACACATCACCTATTCTAGAACATACTCCTATGACACCTACTACCCTCTTAGAATATTCCTATATTTATCTTTCCTATGATCCTATCATGTCTTTTGTTACCAATCCTTCAGGTTCCTAGTTATACATCTTTCTGAACATGACTTTGTTCTATGCATTGTTGATTGTTCCTCAATTGTCTTGACCAGTAGTTTCCTCATGTATGTTTGAAATCCCATCTCTCCTTTGACAATGAGCTTCATCACTATCTTGCAATATCTTGTTTGCACAGTTTTCCCTATAATCTGGAAGGTGCTGTCTTGCTCCAAAAATACTGGTTTTAAAACTGAACATGAATGGATATTCTTTTATGTATTTATTAATATTTATATATTAGAAATTTTATCATATGATGTGTGTAGAAACAGAGCAAGTAAAAGCTCATTACTCATAATAGGGACAGTGGATAGGAATTGCATTAAGTGGCATGTGTGAAAATTGTCACGTAGACAAAAAATTAGCCACCAATCAATTTCCGTATAGAATACATGTTGAAATACATATTGAAAACGTATAAGACAACACTTGTAAATATGCACAAATACACGGGTAATTGATTTTTGGTGTGCACAAAACATTTTTGAATCTCTTTAATACTACTGCTTTGGAAACTTTTTAGTTCTTCAGCCAATATCATCTTTGTGGTTCAATTATAGCAGACTATCTTCAATTTTAGCCAATTATTTAATGATCTGGTACATTTTCTTTCAACTTGATTCCATTGATTGGCCACTAAAATGAAATCCTGTCTTTCTTTTTAGAATCGTATGGCAAAGACTAAAGCCATATGCATTTATTATAAAGCAATCTTTTTATTTTTTGATATATTATTTGGGAGGTAGCTTATTTTGAAGAATGACACTACGCTCCTCTATAAACATGACCATTTCATCAATTCATCCCCTTTTAACTTTTCTTTTGAAGACAAAATTCCCTTAAAAAATTTAGCATAGCTAGACATTTGAATGCATTTGTTATATTGTTTTTCTTGTTGCTCTTTTTCTGTTGTTGGATTCTTTGAGTATATGAAAATGGTGGATTATATGCTGATGGCAGGACATAAGTTTATTCTTCATCTTTTGACTTTTGATTTCTTTTCATTGGATTCTCATAATTTTTATGGCTGAGTTTGATATGATTCATTAGACTAATTTCTTTGCAACCTTCTTCTCTAGAGTAGTTAATTCTTTGCTGCTTTGAAGAGTAAACATCTTCCTTTGAATTAATTACTGGGAAATTTGTCCCAATTGATTCTATGTCTGAGGAAAAAGAGAGAGTGATTAAAATTGGTCAGGACCTTCATAGAATAATATATATAGTATAAAAGCATAAATATATTAATAATATTAAATTATCAAATAATTTTTATGTTTTTAGAAAGGGAAAGTATAAGTAGCCAATAATTTTCAAACCAACAAACTAACCAATAAAAAATAGAACATCCATAACCACTATTTATAGAACATCCATGATCAAAGTCATAGAACATCCGAAACCTAAAGCAATTATCAACCAACTTTAGAAACAGAACATTCGAAACCTAAAAACAGAACATCCAAAACCTAGTGAATCAGAACATCTAATTTAAGTTGTTGGCTGATGTTGGCTAACTTTTTATTGGTTACCTAGCATTGCTTTTTTAGAAATGAAGCCCCTTTTGTGGGTAGAATCTTCTGTGTTAAAAGACTTGTTTTACTTAAGCGACTTCTTTGTAGAAAATGCATAACTGTTTAGTGCCTCACGAATGGAATGTGCTAATCGATTTAGCATTTTCAATTCAACATGTATGGCAAAACAGTGGCATACTCATAACTAATTTGAAAATGGTGAATTTTAGTAATAAGTTTAAAAAATAGTGACAATAAAAAAAAAAAAAATCATATGACATTAGTAGATCCATGAGAAAGAAAAATTGATTTTTCCTTGAATACAAGTTGAAATCAAGTGGAACCAATGGACATATTACCTGTTCTGGATAAGGTAGTGTAAGTAGCTTAGATTTGAAGTTACATGTTTGACTTTGCTGTTGTTCTTTGCTAGAAACTACGGCATCATATATAACATGGTATTGCACTCTTTTTCATTATTATATTTTTATTGTTGTTTTATTGTGAAGCTTAGTCCAAATCTCATATATGAGAAATTGAGAATCATCTTATTCATGCATTTGGTTTGAATATACAAACTAATAGATGATGACAGTTCGGTGTGATTGGCAATCATTTAAATTTATGAAAACTTGATGTGATTGGTGTTCTTGAGAATTCTTTGAACATCTTGACCTATACTCTGAAGCTGCTGATCATGATAGAAAAGTAGTAGGAGTTGCAACTTGCAAGACTAGATGGTAGTAACTAAATCACATGGGAATTTTTTTTTTTTTTTAAACCACACCATCTCCTAGTCTCACAGTACAATGACTACTTCGTGGGGAATCTGAACTCTATTTAAGTGGTATGTTTCTGGCATGCTGGACAAATAATCTAACCATTTGGCGAACCCATGGAATTATTATTTAGACTCTATTAGCCACTAAAATTAGTCATCAACATATAATACATATTGAAATATAAAATATATATATAGTTTTACTCATTTTTAATGTGTATTTTATATTTTAATGTGTATTATATATTGATGACTAATTTTAGTATACACCTAGCATAACACTATCTACGCAATGACTTTAATTTGTATGCAATAGTAACGTAAAAATATTTCACAAATATGTAGAATGTGAAATGTTAGGGGACTCGCCTTTAGTGCTTAGTATTTAGAGTAGAGTAGTGATAGAGACTAAGATGGTCTTAACTAATAAATCTAATTATTATTCTAATTTTTACATAAAAAAAAGTTTTACATTATTTTTAGGGTCTAGGATAAATTTCAGTGTGCTTGTTGCGATTCACTTGGGGAGCAGCAAAGGCGAAAAGATGATTTTGGGTCCATACCGAGAAAAACATGAGAAATGTGAAATAAGCAAAGAGTATCATGAAATCACTTCTCAAAAAACTTAAGCTATATTTAACAAATATTTACAAATTGGATTCACTCGGTTTTGGCACCAATGTAATAATCTCCGATTTATCATAGCAAAAGCAATAAAGTTTACAGCATGAGATGTTGAAAGAAGATGCAAGATGAAAACAACATAATAAAGACTGTTCTTAATTAAGTAAATTAAATAAGAGAAAATATCATGAAAATAAAAAATTGAATTATTTCATAGTCATGTTAGTTATTAGGGTCATTGTGGCAAAGACTGTGCATAAAAAAAAGTGAAGCACTCAGTCACTAACGCTTGACCTTAGATAGTACATACTCGTTATATTTTGCCGTCATCTCATGCATGATGCTTACTTAATTAGGAAGCATTTGGTACGAGGAATTGGGACTGATACTAGGACTGGAACTTAATATTGTGTTTGTTAAATAAAAATTAGAACTAAAATTTCAGTCTCAATTCTTAAAATTCCAATATTTTCAGTATCTCCAAATTATAAAGACCGAGAGACTGAAGACTGAAATTGAAACTTTAATAACATTTTCTTACAAAAATGCCTTCGTCTAATTTTTCAAATATCAAATCTAACCCCTCTCATTCTTCCCTTGCCACAGCCCTTCCCACCGACCTCCCTCCTTCATTCTTCCCTTGCCGCTACCGTATATTACTCTCTCACTCTCACATCACCTTCCTCTCCCTCCATCAAAGCTAACAGCAGTAGCCATAAATTTGGGGTTGCCTTTTCAAAGATCCTAACAAGCCAAACAGGCCACCAAGTGCTTTCTTCGTTTTGATGGAGAATTCCGGAAACAGTTCAACAAGGGATGTTGAAGTAAATAGAGACCCATAAAGGATAGCACATCTTTATTTGTACCTTTGGATTCAACTATTTAGTTAAGGGGTGTTTATCTCTTGTAGAGAGATTCTTATCTTTGAAACCCACTTACATTTGTATTTGGCTTATCTTTTCAAAAAAAAAAAAAAAAGGAAAAGGCATGGAGCTCATGGTCTTGTTGATGTTGATGATGGTTGTTGTTGACGATGGCTCTAGCAACCTTGGGGGAAAGGGAACTCATGGGCTCCGCTGCTGATGGTCTTTCAGAAGCCGTCAAGACAGTTTTCACCGTATAGGTGATGGACCTGATTCAAGCATTGGAGAGCTCCAAGAAAAAATTGGGGAAGAACATTAAAATTAGGAATTTTAACACAAGGATATTTTGATTATTTTACTTATTCCAATCTCTATATTTATCTTAAATCAAATATAATACTGAGACATAACTTAATTTAGTACGTCTTAAATCAAATACAATACACAAACCTAATTTAATTACAGTCTCTCAGTTTCAATCTCTCAATCTCAAAAGTTTAAGATTAATAGACTATTGGTAAATGTTATTTCTATATATATGCAAAGACTATTGGTAAATGTTATTAACTCTTCTACTTGCCGCCTGTGCCTTTTATATTTGTTATTCACTTATATTCAAATGATTAATAGACACAAAATTTCAAAAGTTTAAGATTAATAGGTAGTAAATGTTACGGCACTCTTCTAACGTTAGTGTTAGGAATATAATAATTTAAAATTATTTTATTTAACTTAACATTCATAAATTTATTTATCAGTAATGCTACACATTTAAATATTTATCCTAGCCAAGTCCAACCAAGTAAAAAATAATCATTCTCACATAAAGAACGTACAAACACGTGCACCCCTTCTTTTTCTTCTTCTCTGTAATTGCTGCAACGTGTCATCTTCCCCCTTCTTCTTCTTCTTCTTCTTCTTCTTCTTGTCGCTATCGTCGTTGTTGTCGCCGCCATCATTATCATCGTCGTCGCTGTCATCTTTTTCCTCTTCTTCGTTCTCTTCTTCGTCATCTTTTTCTTCCTCCTCATCCTCCTCCTCTATTGTTGTTGTTGGTGTTGTTGTTATTATTGTTGTTGTTATTAATGATGATGAAAATCTGAATTGTATATTCTAGAAAAATAGAAACGGATTTTGAAAGCAAGAAGAAACAGATTTAGAATTAAAATAGAATCGGGTTTTCATATAAAAAACTGAATTGGATATTCAAAAAAGCAGAAATGGATTTTTAATTAAAATAGAAACGGATTTTGAATGAAAACAGAATCGAATTTTGAATTAAAAACTGAATTGGATTTCCATGAAAATAGAAACGGATTTTGAATTAAAGTAGAAATGGATTTTGAATTAAAACAGAAACGGATTTTCATATATAAAAATTGAATTAGATTTTTATGAAAACAGAAACGAATTTTGAATAAAAGTAGAAACGGATTTTCTTTTCTTTTCTTCTTCTTCCTCCTCCTCCTCCTCCTCTTCCTTCTTCTATTCTTCTTCTCTGCATTCTTCCTCATCCTCCTCCTCTTTCTCTATGTTTTTTTTCTTCTTATTCTTCTCAAATTTCAATGTTGTTATCATGATCATGATCATGATGATCATCATCATCTTTTTCGTCTTCTTTCTTCCTCACTGTATTATCTTTCTTTTTTCTCGTCAATAGTATCACGATTGTCGTCGTTCTTCTCCTCATCATTGTTGTCATCGTCACTGTCATCGTTGTCGTTGCTGCTATCGCTGTCGTCGCTGTTGTCGTCTTCTTCCTGTGCAGAGGAGAAGAAAAAAAACGCTAATAGAAAAGGGAAAAAGCTCGTGGAAGAGAAAAGCTTGGTTGGATTTGGTTGGTTAAAATATTTGGTTGTGTATAATTATTGTTTATTTATATAGTATTTATTATAATTATATATTTATGATATTTAATATTGTCTAATTATTCTAATAATAATTAATAAATAAATAATAAAATAATTTTAAACTACTTTGTTGATTATTCCTTATTGTTTTTCAGATATTTTTTTATATAGTTTAGGCCTTTAGGGTCTATAAAATAATACAATTAATTATTAATTAATTAAAATCCTGTGAACTTTTTGTATGAAAAATATCTACACATAAAAAACCCCAAAAGTGATGCTTGAAAATTATAAATAGTGCCACAGAATTAATATTAAGGAATCATTAGAGAGTCAATAATTAAGTTATTATCCAAAATTTATGACTCATATATAAAAAATTAAGTTATTATCCAAAATTTATATAAGTTATTATCTATAATTATGTGTTGATATCATAATCTATTGGTTTTTTTATTTTTTCAAAAGTTATATATATTTTGGTATAATAACAACTTCAGTTGGTCCACATGGACCTTGTGGATGATTATTATAGGCCATATCTCATTGAGAAACTGTATCAAACAGCTTCCTAATCAAATCTTTACCGTCACCTTTCAATTTCATTATCACAGTATTATGTGCATTGAATCATTAGGACGGTGCGATGATTAATTAATTTATAATTAGTAGCTCCTTTCATTAATTATCACACCTTGCATCATTCTTAATTATAATTTATTTACAATTGAATCGAAATATATACACGGTGTAAGTTCCTCCTCATATATATATATATATATATATATATATATATAAAATCAGCCACCAATATATAATACGCATTAAAATCAATAATTCTAGACGTACACATATTTTTTTTCAACCAAGTCCAACCAAGTTGTTCACGCGCGTTCTGTACGAACAGAAATTTATATGTATAACGAGCATGTTTTTATAATTGATATAAACAGGTTTTAAAATATGTTTGTTTGCTTTTAAATTTTCTGTTCGTTTTAGTAGTAGTATTCTGTTCAAGCGCACGAAGAAAAAGTAGGCAAAATTCACTTGGTTTGACTTGGTTAGAGAAAAGAGGTGTACATGTAGCATGATTGCATTAAAATATAAAATACATATGGAGTTTAACTTATTTTTAGTGTATATTTTGTATTCCAATATGTATTATACACTAGTGGCTGATTTGGTGATTGATTTTGGTGTACAAATAGATTTGGAGCCACTGGTGTATAATAGCATTAAAATACAAAATACATATATAGTTTAACTTATTTTTAGTGTGCATTTTATATTCCAATATGTACTATACATTAGCGACTAATTTGGTGACTGATTTTAATGTACAAATAGATTTGGTGTACAAATAAAATTATTAATATTGATGAGTAGTGACCAATACTATTTTAAATAATAACTAACTAACAACATTTAGAAAATGACATAAATAAGCCCAAACACAATCAAATAATTATTTAAATAAAGGCAAGTAATTATTTAAATAGAAGTTAGGTGATTATTCGAAACAACTTTTATTCAAATTTGGCCGGAAAAGGTGGCGGTGGTGCAGTGCTGTGGTGGGTTCTGCTTTGGAAGAAAAAGGAGGAGGAGGTTGTGGTGGTGGCGCTGCAAAGAAGGTGGTGGTCGCGGGCTGTGAAGAAGAAGAGGTTGCGCGGTGGGCGTGTGGTGGTGCACAGTGGCGATAGTGCACAGTGACACTGCTGTGAAGAAGAAAAAAGAAGACGTGTCGTTGATTGTTGTTAGTTTCCATTATGTTGGTTCCCAGCACTTCTAATATAACAACTTAACAAGAGAAACGTAACCAATGTATTTTAATATTTTTGGTTGAACTAAATATTATTTTGAAGCAATTCTAGACATAAGCTTATAAATGTATCAAAATTGTCCAATCGTTGTGAGCCACATGTTATAAATGTCATAAAATTTTACTTTCCTAAACAAAATTTAGTTTAAATAATCTAATTAGTTAACTGGTGATCGCAAAGTTAGGGCCAAATTAGAGGGTTTGTGAAGATGACAGTAAAATAAGGATCCAATTATTGGATTTTGTCTGATATATGCTATTTTGATTTTCCTTATTATTTCGCAGTAACACTGACTCACCTTGCAACACTTTTTCTCTTGCTTGTCGCCTTCATCTACATGTTTATGTAGTTTTGTCATTTAGATCTTGTTCTGCACGGGCCGTTCATGTCAAATTTAAGCTCTGGAAAAATCTTGAAAAGGAAAAGTAAAAGGCAATATTATTAAGGTTAATTAGGGAGAAGCAGGCATATAGGTGTTTCTATTCTATTATGTTAGCTAATAGGTTCGCGTTAACTCGTCACAAATTGACTCATATTTAATTTTGGAATAAATTTTAAAAATATTTATAATGTTTAAAACATTTTATTTATGTCTTTTCATGTTTTAAAAATTATATTAATTCTTATTCCATCATTAAGAAATTTAATAATGAAACCATCCACATAGATATTAATTTACATTTCACAACATTAAAATATTATAAGTGACACATCTACTTTATTCATATTTATTATTATTTTTTTTACTATACTCATATAATATAAAAATCAAAATAAAAAAAACATGTAACACTTCTTCTTCCTTATTCAAATCTTATTATTTTTTAGTTGTTAAGTGTGATCGTGAATAAATATTACATTTAAAAAGATATTGATTAATCAACTTTACGTTTTAAAAAAAATTGTTGAAATTTATTATAATAAAATTATTGCAAAATAAGATCGATATAATTTTAAATAAAATGCTTTACATATCTCTGCAACTTAGAAAGTTAGGGACAAAATAGAAAAAGCCTAGGATTCTATCTTGATTTCTAATGTTTCCTGAACTTTTTGAAACCGCAATAATAAATATAACGGATTATAGCTCGTTAAAAGTTTTATATGCATGTATAAGTCACTTTCATACTCATAATTTCATATTCATCAACTATGCTTTACTATCACTTGTTGAATCAAGCGTCCAGCAAAATTTATAGTTTAAACTTTTAACAAAAATGAAAATTTTATTTCTCTTATAAAATTTTTGTAATCAAATTTAGAATTTTAGCTTCATCTATTATAGATACAAAATAAGATATTAAGAATTAAGAGTTCATTTGGACTGGCTTTTTAGAAAAAATCTTTTTAAAATTATCTTTTATTTAAAGATCTTTTGCAAAAGGAAAAGAAATTTTATGTTTGAATATCCATGTAATAATATCTTTTTATTTGTCAATTATGTTTGGGTAAAACAATATAGAAGTATTTATTATGTTAAAAACATCTTTTTTCGAGTAAAAAATATTTTTTTAAAAAATGTAAATTGTATTTTCTGAAAAAAGATGTTTTTTTTTTATTTTACTAGTATTTTTACTTTTACTATTATAAAATTATCAAACACACAAAAAAACAAAAACAAAAATTGTCAAGAAAAAAATTATTTTAGCCAAATAATAATACCCAAACAAACTCTAAATTAGACCAACACTTTTTAGGAATTATTCATCAAATAGATCATATTTAAGTACACTATAAAAAATTCGCCTGTTACCGTCGGATTTTATATATGAATTCGATGGCCATTACCGTTGGAATTAGCGTCGGATATGAACCGATGAAAAAATTTGCGACGCAAATAAGTTAGCGTCAATTTTTTTAATCTGACGGTAATATCCTAAAAAAATTTGACGTTGTCATTCAGTATTACTATTGGATAATTCCCACGTAAAATTGACGGTAATATATAAATTAAAATATTTTAATTAAATACGGAAATATTACTGTCGGATACTTCCCACTATAAATCCAATAGTAATATATATTAAAAAATTAAATCAATATGAAAAAGGTTACTGTCGGATAATTCTCATTGTAAATTCGACGGTAACCGGAAAAAAATTCAAAACAAATATTTGAAAAAAAAACCAAAAACATAGAATCCTACATTGTAATCAACCAAGATCCAAGTTTAATCTACGACAATCCACAATTCAAATACAATATGCAAAAGTTTAAGACAACGTTATCAAATATTAAAAATAACAATAATAATAAATTACAGAAAAGATAATCCAAAAGTCCTGGTAGTCATCAGCGCCCTCCTCATCCTCCTCCTGATCTCCGCCATCATCGATTCTGCTCTGTTGCCGCAGAAGTCGATCCTACCCCAAATAACATTATTTTTTTTATTTTGTTTTTGTTTCTTGTTTGTACTATCTATCAAATAAAATAGAGAGATGATTTTATTTATTTATTTATTAATTATTATTATTATTTTGTGGTTTGGCACTTTTTGGATTTGTCTATATGAAGAGAGACACACTCCGAACACTACTATTAAGACGAATTTGTCCAATACCATTATTTATTTTCACTAAGAAGATTTTAAACTAAATGAAGAAAATACTCTCTCATTTCTCACTCTCTATTTAAGTAGCTATTCTCCGATCCCACAACACACTCAAAAACAACAATACCAAAGTGGTCAGGTGTGAGCTCTCGCTCGAGAAACTAATAAAGCATCACTACTGATCGGGATCGGAGTTCCGATTATGTCGGGGCGGCGGCAAAGACGAAGCTCTACTGGAGGCTTTGAATTCACGGAGAATGAGATCACTGATCTTGCTTCAAGGTTACAAGCATTGCTCCCGCAACCTAGCCAACAAACAAGGAACTCAAGGGTATCTATAATTAATGCATGACTCCTGATAAAGATATAATAATTCATATGTATTTTTTTATTAGTTTAAGATTTTGGAAAAATTAATAGCATGACATGGTATCAGAATTTTTATGATATGATATGATATGGTAAAAAAGAATTTAGAATTTGATTCTTGTAAAACATCAAAAGAAAAAAAAAAAATAGTTAAGGCAATAAAAAAAATTATACAAAAATATAATTATTCAAATGTTTTTCCTAGAAATAAAGTTATTTACACAATATTCCTGCATTTTATAGTGTTTGATAGTATATGTTCATTTCCTTATTATTAGTGATCCATAAAAGCTACGTTAAAGAAGTCATGCTATACTAGTTTTAGTATATATCATAAAAAACACAAGCAAGATGTACAAATTTTGAATGCAGCGATAATGGATTATGGTCTATGCAGCAGGTATCAGTGTTGGAGATCTTGAAGGAAACTTGCAGTCACATCAAGAGACTACAGAAAGATGTGGAAGACCTTAGTGAAACTCTGACAGGGCTCTTGGATTCTCTTCACATTACTGATATTGACATCACTATTTTACAAGATCTTTTGAAACAACAATAATAATTTGTTTATATATATATTAGTGTCCCTTTTCAACCTTCTAGCTATATATGCCTACAATTTCATCACCAGTGGATATAATATAATGTATAATTAATGTCTGTAATAATAAAAGATTATGATGAAAGCTTCGTTTGCTTTATTGATGTTTGGTGCCAAGATTTGTTGTTGGTTAAAAGACGGTATCATGCGTGAACAGAGTTGGTAGGGATGGGGTGTGTAGTGTGTGGATGAGACTATGAGAGTATGAGACAAGGATAAATAAATTGAGTAACTGTCATCGTTATTTGTTACTTAGAATATTTTAGTGTATTGTCCATTTAACTGCGTAGGTTCCTGATGAAAATTATTATATTTTAGTACTACTTGGGCTTCGCTGTTAAACAAATTATTGTGTGTTTTAGAAAATCAGGTGGTTCGATGAATTGCAATTTAAGAGATAAAATTGGGTAGATAAATGCAATAAGTGTTGCAATAATACAACTCTTTCCCCGTTCTGGCCCATTTTCGTTAGGGACAAATCATGAAGAGCATTACAAACAGATCAAACAGGGTAGGGGCAAACAAAGGCCGAACTCTATGACGCTATATAACTGAAAAAGAAGCTACATAGTAAGAGAGTATGTAGAATAGGATTTGTTCCCCCTTGGAATAGAAATTATGAGGGGAAAATGCTCTTGCATAATTGAAGCCATGTAAACGGCTTCTTCTAAGCAATTCACCGTTATCAATTTGATAACGGTAGACATATGTGACAACATGTACAATAATTTTTTTTTTTTTTTTTAATATGAGTATCTAACTTGGGGACAAGACAGAACATATAGGGTGTCACCACAATTACTGCAAACTCAATGGGATAAATCTACAAGACCGTAAGGAATGTAAGTAAAACAATGATGGGAGAAGAAGAATGAAAACTTTTCTTTCTTCCCTTTGCTTTATATATCATGTTCTTTCTGGATTTATATTATCATCCATTCAGGTAGTTTGTATTGTGTTTGGTGTTTTTAACACATGTAGCCCCTGCGGCAGCTAAGAACACCGGCGCCGGAGGTAATGGTTCCGACGAGCGAAGAGGATTTGGCGGCAAGACTGGAGGCTCTGGCATAGCTTGACGCAGCTCCGGCTCCTGATGAAGTGAAAAAGGCTCCATTGAGAAGAAGGTCTCCCTCAGACCTCCAATTCCATCCTTTCCATATTGTTTCCCCTGTATCCACCCTCTTGGTCACCTGCATTGCATACATCAATTTTATACATTTTTAGAACAGAATAAGTTGCATCACAATTCACTGCACTAAACATACTGTAATATAAGATGTTACCTCCTTAGCAAAAGGGTTCTGAGGAGCAAGGTATCTGTTGCCCTGGCTGTTAATTGTGGGCTCAGCACTGCCACCAATTGCATACATCTCCCAGTGAGTATAGTCATTGTTTACTACGTGGAAATATCCATGTCTACACCTGCATTAGCCATAATACCCTAATCAGATAAGGCCTAATAAACCCGATATAAATAATGGAAAGCCAGATCAATTGAAATGTCCTGAACATTAATAACAACAATGACATCTTAGCTGTTTCCACAAAACAAATTTGTACTTTTTTTTATGTTATGTTACCTTGGCATTCTTTGGATCAGACCTTCTCCAAAATGATTGTAGGCAATAGTTACTTGCATCTGCTTGTCCCGAACATAGGAGTCACTGTGTCCTAGTAGCATAACCTGTAAAAAAAAATGTGAATTTCGATTAACACAATGACTTGGGTACTTGGATTTCAGTGAGAATGGAGCATGAGGGGGAACATGGATTACATACCTCGTTATGATGGGTAAAGTAGTTGTTAGAAATGGTAATAGCAGTTGAACCCATGATAGCATCAATTAGTCCATCAGCACAATTAGAAAGGGAGTTGTGGTCAATCCAAACGTGACTTGCACCAAAGAGTGATATTCCATCGCCATCAGCCATGGTCCTCCATCCATAATGGCTGGGCGAGCTGCGAACCATGGCGTTCCCAGTTGGCTTGCAATCATGGATATGGAGGCCGTGGATGATTACATTGGTGATGAACTGTAGTGTAATGCAAGCACCATAGGCAATGTGAACATTGACACCACGAGCATCTATGGTCTTGAAGCTGTTCATGAGAAGCTCTTGTTTCAAAGTAATGACCATGTCCCTCTTGAACACAATCCACAATGGCCTGTCTTGGATGACAGCATGGCGAAGGGTGCCGGGTTTGGGATTAATAGGGTCATCATCGCCAGGGTTAGTGACAACATAGTACTTCCCATCACGGCCTCCAATGGCATTGCGTCCGAAACCAATGGCGCAATCTGCCAACCGCTTTCGGTGGGCGTACCAGCGCGGGTCGCAGCGCCAGCAGTCGTCGATCGGGTTGCCAGATCCACATGTGAAGAAATTCAGATTCCTTCTTGCTGTGTGGTTGCGAATGGTCCTGTTTTCGCAGTAATTTTATTAACTCAAATTGTAATTAACAATAAAGCTTTTGTGACAAAAAAAAAGTGGTAGGAATCAATTATTCATCTTGCTATGGCAATTCACATTTTTTTTTAATTCAATCATATGTCAGCATATCATAATTTAATATTATCAGTTTGATTAAGAAAACAACAATTCAGAGCTTAAAGTATAGTAGTTGATAACAAGATGAAAATATATACAGAAATATCAAATTATTAAACTCTGACTTGAATATCCTATAAACATATGGAAAGATAATTAATTATTTAATTAACATGCACGTTAGAAGCAAAGCATGTGAAAGTAATCATGTTTTGAGCTTTTGAATTTTGATTATAAAATTTACGACCGGAGATGAATGAGTGGGTCATGTCTCATGTGGGCACTGCAATTATTATTATGTATACGGATATACGGATAGGATGATACGATCCATACGGAAAATGGGGGTTGACATCTTCCCTGGTTTTTTCTCACCAATTAATTTCTTTAGGGGGTGTCGGTGTTAATAACCAAAAAGTTCAATGAGGGTGATCAGTGATCACATTGAATAAGAGATATAATAATTGTGTCAGATATAGCAGCTGCTAGATCACAATGTGTAGAAGATGCTAATGGCCAAACTAAGACCAGATCTAATGTTCAGTTTTGGAGCTTGTGAATGTGGACAGGCTGGAGAAGGTAGCTCATTCATGTGGCATACCCCACCCTTGTTGGATAATGTGGGAATCGTATAAGTTCCCAGCAGAGTGTGTGATTCGATTATTACTATTGGAATATTATATATATTTGGTATGTGTAAGTGCAGGGGATGAGACACCTACACGAGATTTTTCACCACTGATTTATGAACTTGGTAGGACCAAATAATATCATGTGCAATAGATGATACCATTATTGTATCCCATTGGTAATTGAAGTCTTTGAAGAAGTAGTACTTCAATGATTCGAATCAATCTTTGAATTCCCTGGCAATTGGGCAATTTAATGTGCATATGCTTTTGTTCTATTGAGTTTACCACACACTGAATTCCCTACCCCTTTTTTTGTGTGGCATTTTTATTATAATTGTTATCAGGCCTAACTTTCACCTACTGTCGACCAATGAATGTGAGTAGGGAAGAAAATAAGGACCACTGGGATGCAATTTTGTTTGAAAAAGCTAGATGTAAGCATAAAAAACAAAAATAGTATTTAAACAAAGCTAGAAAACGTGGATTTAGGTCTTTTAAAAAGGTGTTTAAGCTTGGAATGAAGATTTGGATAAGGGAAAAGAAAAAGGAAGCAAAATATATATTTTAAGCAAACAGGGCTGGATCTGGAGATTGGAGACATTAGCATGTGATGAAGCTGGCAAAACAGAATATAGAGACTTCAGCTTTTCAAAGTATCGTCTAGGAACAAGGAACATGGTGGATTGGTGGTTGATTTGTTAGAACCATTGAAGAGAGCTTCATATGGTGACAGCTAATTAAAGCAACAACAAAAAGAAAATTAGTGAGAAATGTGAAGATATATGTGTTGCCGTGGGTGAAAATGAATAGTTGCCAATGTCTGAAGGCCATTTAATAGGGAATAGAATTGTACTGCTACTACTACATGCTAGGTGATGTTGCTGAAATAAACACTTTCTGTCCTGCTTTTCTGGTCTTAATCTTGTGCGACTTTCCGGGTGGTATTTTAGTTATTATGTTAATGAGACATTAATTTTGGGTTTAAGCCCAAGAATGAAAAAAGTAATGGAGTTAGCTTCATGACAAAGCAATAGGTTGAACAAAAGATATAAAAAAGCATATATAGCAGATCTGAGTTAAACATTTAACCACACTATAGGGACTAGGAGTGACCCCCTTGACTGCGCCTTCAATTCACTAGGGAAGATGACCACATAGAAGACACGCAAGGGACATTTATTACTATCAACTTCCTTATTGCAAATTTGTAATATATATATTTTAAGAATATTGTTAAAAAAAAAGTGCTATTGAAAATTTTAAAAACTTTTATTAATTTACTATTAAAATTTTAAAATGTAAGATAACTAAATCATTACCATATTCTAAAGTAATAATATATTTGATAATTGGAAAATTTTTCAAGATTACCAACTTTTATTTATATTGGCTAGTACATATATTTTGGTTTTACTAGTGTATTTGATAATTTTTTTATATTAGCCAATAAAAGTATACCAATAAGTTAAGTGTTTTATAAAAAATACATTGTGCTATGTAAATACTCTTCATATTAATTTATAAATGTGGTGAGAAAGTCATGACACGTTATCAATATCAAGATAAGTTGTAGTGTTATTTTCCTTATTTTGTGCTGGATCTCGGTTAATCTTGATAATTAGAACAGAGAAAATGCTGATAGAAACTGTACATGTGATTCCTTTTTCCGAAGCCCAAGGACAAAAATAAACTAATGCACTATGCACATGGCATTATGGCAATGGCATATGCTGTGAAGACAGGAACCAATAATATAACTGGAAACGTTTCAACCAAATAAAATCAAAATAATAATATAACTGGGGAAAAAAATTAATTAAAATAATGAAATATTAAACTTGTAGTTATTTTTAATGCGAAATATATAATAAGGGTTCGTCATGCAGGGAGAGAGAGAGAGGAGAGAGAGAGAAATATTACGTATCAACCATCGAAGCTATCTCCTCTGGACTATCAACGGCGTGCTCATTCTTCAGAGTGTCACCTGACCTGAAAAATCGTAGAGAAATGGAAAATTCAGGAGCTG
>JASCZI010091308.1:17573-30707 GCA_036250425.1 Stylosanthes scabra | reverse complement strand
GATATATATATATATATATATATATATATATATATATATATATATATATATATATATATATATATATATATGTATATATATATAAAAGTAGATTATGAATGTTTGCCATGATCCATGAAATACTCGCCTCATATTTATTTATAACATAAAGGTAAAGCGTCATTCAGAATGAAAGTATGAAACAACTTTATTCCCAAAAAAAAAAAAGGAAAAGAAAAACAATACAATATTAGACGATCACATTCCATAGTTCATAACAATAATACCATGAGGGTGCAGAAGCACAAGTAATGATATGTATTGTGGTCGAGAGTTCTGCACAAATTGCATTGTGTTAGAAATTAGAATGATTCACCTTATTAGGAAAAAAAAAAGCAGCATAAAAAAGAAGTTGCATGAAAATAAATGTAATTAAATATTTTTTTTGGTAATTAATAAAGGTAATTAATTAATTAGATATATGCCTGTGAGTGCCTATGAGTGTGAGAAAAATAAATATATACCTGATTGACATCCAATACCTCATATAAATCAATCATCATTGGTATATCCTCCTGCTCTTCTTCATCGTCGTCGTCATCATCATCCTCCCCCACATGGTCGTCTTCATCATCTTTATCATCATCCTCTTCCTTTTGCTCCTCCTCTCCTCCTCATCATTAAATTTTACAAAATGCAAGTTACTACCCAACTCAAGGATTCGTTCAGGAAGGCAGTTGAACTTCAAGCCAGGGCAGTTATAAAAGACCGCGCGTTCAAGTTCAAGCATCGTACCAGGTTCCAATATAACACGTGCGACATACACATGTAACATGATAAACACTTTAAGCCGCGGAAAGCTCCCAGCACTACCACAATGAAGGGTTCTTTTGGAACAATCTACTAGCTCTAATTTTAAAATCTCTAGTGTGGGAATTCCACCCAAAACACTCATGTGTTCGTACTTCAAACCAATAAACCAATTCAAGTAAATCTTGGTAAGATTCGACGGAAATGGAATTCTACCCAATGAAATCCTTGTGGTCACCAACTGGAGTTTCAGTTTATGTAGCTTGCTTAGGCGGTCCAGGCTCCTTAAGTTTTCTTCCATTAATTGAACTCCTTCTTCAGTTATCAATAAACCCAGTGTTCTCAAGTTGGCAAAGTAGCCTTTGTTGAGTAAGGACCCTATTTGTGAATCCGCATGCACATAAGAAAGAGTTTGCACATTCTGCATTTTATCTTCAACCCCTTTTGCGTCTTCTAATAAACGTATTACTGTAGACCGACGACGAAGATGTCTGAGTTGCTTTAACCCATCGTCAACACTTACTTTGTTTTCATCCCCCATATTGGACACCACATGTAGTGTTTGTAAACTCTGAAGGTTAAATAACCAATGTGGGGCACCATTATCCATTTTCAAGAACCTGATGCTTTTCAACTTGTTCAAATACTCATTATTTTTACCACTTAGATTCCGTTTCACATATAGCACGATAACTTGGCAGACTTCTGGAAAAGAATGAGGCCACCCCTTGACATCTCCACAAAGGAACAAGGAACAAGTACTTGGTTGATCACGTCGTGTTAGCAAACATGCATACCATCCTATATTGTCGGGAAAGAACAAACTACAAGCTTTGTTACTCTTATTATTATTATCAGGGTTGTCATCACTCACCAATATGCATAGTTCTCGGATGCTATCATGAATCTTAACTGTTTTCACGCCTTGGCCATCACTCCTCCTACTCGCCACCTGTACCAAGTTACGATCCACAAGCTCCTTTAAGTATTGCTCCCCGATGTCTTCAGGTTCTATCGGTGATCGTGCTTCTTTTTTTGATCTTCTTCCAGCTTGGATTTTTGGTTTTTTTATGAACTCTTCTGCAATCCACATACAGATTAAGTCTCTCACCAAAATCTCTTCATCTTCAGGAAACGCCCCAAGATATAGGAAACATGGCTTCATTTGCTCAGACAGATCATCGTAGCTAAGCTTCAATCTCTCCATCATCTACTTACCTTCCTTGTCCTCAGCAATAGACCAATAAGGGAGCAGCTTCTTGAATTCTTCCCACTCCTCCTTTAGTTTCTTCCTCTTGGCAACAATCCCGGCTGTGGTCTTAATAAGCAATGGTAAACCGTTACAACTTTCAGCAATTGATCTACCAATACGTTCTAGCTCCGGAGGACATACTGTCCTGTAGAACACCTCCTTGCGAAACAGCTCCCAACTTTCTTCTTTATTCATAAGGGAGACCATGAGATGGGGATTCTTTGACTGCCAAACGTTGGCCACTCGATGATCGCGGGTAGTTAGTAGTATCATGCTACCTTTCTTGTTGTTTGTCGGGAAACAACCTCTTAGAGCACGCCAGGAGTTATCAGTGTCCCAAACATCATCAAGGACTACCAAGTACCTTTTCCCATTCAAACATTTTCTCACCTTCTCCTCCAACTCCTCTTCACTTGAGTTTTCATATTCAGTTTTGGGTACCTTCAAAGACTTGAGAAGTTCTCTAAAAACTGCAATCAACATTGGCTTTTGGGAAATGGTTGCCCATGCACGACAAGGAAATGACACTCTGGCCTCATCGCTATTGTAGACCTTTCGAGCAAGGGTGGTCTTCCCGGACCCAACCATGCCAACAATAGAAACCACATTCTCTGGAGAACCTTCATCCTTGAGTTGATTTATCACATTTTCAAAATCTTCCTTCAACTCCACTACAATTTCTTCCTTCACAGCAGAACTACTTCCTTTGTTGATGTAATGTTTCTTAATCTCAACACCATTATTTGACACATGCTCATCTAGCACATGTTCATATTTTGTTGTTACAATGATCCTACTACCCGGACCAAACCAGTCAATTCCTCCTGCTAGTGAATTCAATTGTTGTATGTTATCAACATCGTCCAAAACCAGAAGAACTGTTTTGCAGCCTAGTCTTCGTTTTATTTCATAGGACCCTCTGAATGTGCTTCCAATATCTTGCTTTATCTTCTCTCTCATCTCAGAAAGAAGCGTTTTTTGTAGATCTTCTAAGCCACCACCACTTGCAGTTGTTTTCTCACTGATATTAGAAAGAAAACTCGCACTTACAAAGTGAGGCCTAATCCTATTATACAGCTCCGCAGCAAATTTGCTTAATTCATCACCTTCTCCGTGAATTCCCAGCATGAAACAGGTATCATGAGAACCAAGCTTTAAACATGTTTTCGCCTCTTCAAGTTCAGAATCAAGTCCAAGTGGATGGTCAATGTACAGAGGCAAGGGTGGAAGTCTTTTTGTGACCTCTTCAACAATGTTATCAATAGCCTTACCCCAAGGTCTGCAAACAACATACATAAACATTATTTTCTTTCCATTTTAATGTCTTCTTTTATACAAAAACTAGTTATCAAGAAGAAAATACTATTATGTATAGGATGAACTAAGGCTTAATTTTCACATGATTTTGTTTCATTCAACTAGTTTATCTAAATCCCACTCGTTCAACTAGCTTTGTCTACAAATTAGTAAAGTAATTAAGTAAATACTCACGTATCCTCACTAACGGGTTGACCATAAATCTTGCCTATTTCAGACAAAGCTGACCTCCATGTTCCCACCCTATGCGAGTATCTTCCTTTTTCTTGATTTTCCATGGCTGCTTCATAACTATTTTTCTGATACTGCACATCTGACTTTGCCACATGGAAATAGATTGGTAACACCGGTCGCTTTTCTCCATTCCCCGAACACTCCATGATCTTGTCGAGTTCATCAAGGCACCACCGGGAAGTTGGATACTGGTCACAGAGTACAAGAATTGACATTCTTGATCTTTCAATTGCTTCAGCAAGAGCACCTTCGAGCTTCTCCCCTATTCTCAGCCCCTCGCTGTCTCTGAAAGTCTCGATTCTTGCTTTGATCAAAGCATGATAGAGTGCGTCTGTGAATTTGAGTCTTGTGTAGCCTCTAAAGCTCAGAAAAACATCATATTTGAAATGTAATGATGGTGTTGCACCTTGATCCGATGATGAACTTGCCATGGTAACAGTCTTTGGAAGCTAAGGTTTCAACTGCAAGAGTCAACAAAATAGAAATAGAAATAATTGTGCAAACTTGTGAACTGAGTGTAGAGTTCAACAAAAGTGAGGTAAAGAGAAGGAAAGAGAACGGAGAGAAAGCAAAATCAGAAAATGAGAAATTGATAGAATGATGAGTCTCAAAACTAACATTGCTACAGTACAAAGCTTATATACTCAATTAAGCTAACTTTAATCATGGTAAGCTAATTAACTATAGTAAAGTAACTAACAAACTAACACAGATTTCTAACTAACTAAGTTAAGTTAATTAACAAACTATCACATACTTAACTTACAACTAACCAACTCATATATCAGCACTAACTGAGTTCTGTTATTTCAACAGAATGATTATTATTGCCTTCAATAATGGATATTATATATGCATGGTAAGTCACTACAAACCATACTTACATGAATTCACCATTTAGGCAACGTAATGCGTACCAGTTCGCTCGTACTGATTCACAATTCATTTGCGTACCAGAACACCATGGTTCGTGTACCAATTCGTGTACTAATTTTTTGAGTTTTTTCTTTATAAAAAACTATATAAGTATAGAAGTTAGAAGGTAGGAAACTAATTGAAAAAATGATGATTCTGAAAGAGATATTTGTTTTCTGTTGTTATGATGATCCTGCTACCATTATCAAACCAATCACCTATTCCCAATATTCCTACTAATAGCAACTCCAAATGCTCTTTACTGTCAACCCCTTCCAGAGCTAGAAGCACTCTTCTATGCTGCAACATCTGCTTTGTGCTTACCTCCACGTCCATATCAGAAACAAGCTCCTTTTGTAGATTTTCCAAGCCATTAGTTGTGTCTTCCATTAATTGTTTACTAACATCAACAAGAAAACTTGCTGCTCTGAACTTATATTTCACCTTGTAGTATAGCTCAAAACTCAAAAGCAAATGTTGTTATGTGACTTGTTTATAAATAATGTTTCACAAAGTCATTAATATTTTTTGTATTTGTTTATATTTAAATCAACATTACGCATTTTTTCTATGATAATGATAACCATAATAATAAAATTTCATTAATTAATTAGATAATTATAGAAATGACAGCAGCGAACCAGTCGTGGATATAAAAAATGAAGGAATTGAAGCAGGTCAAGTTGAATTAGCATAAAGCATATGCTGCCAAGTTTCGCTAGTTGCTTGCTGACTTTGGAATATGTTATTCGCTAGTTGCATCACTGTGATGAATGAATGATAAATATATTTGTGATAAAAAAAAGCTTGGGTCATGAGAATTGCTTTCACCTCCAATTTTACGAATTCAACACTGATAATCTTTACCAGCATGCTTTGACCAAAACCAAAAAGAATCATTGTCTATAGAATGAGACTTAGCTTGGTGATGAAATTGGACCTACTCTTTGGTGATGACCTACCCAAGACATTAATCAAAGGATGCTACAAGTACTGAATTACTACTGTAATTTAATTTAGAGCTATATGCTCCATTATTAATTGATTCTTTAACAGATGACAAGTTCAGGAAGCTACAATTTCAAGCTTTTTAATTATTTGTATGTACATATCTCATACTTAATTATAACATAAAAGAAATTACATGTCATTGGAACCTTCAGCAGAACATACAACAACAAGAAGTGATCCATAATATAAATGTGTCCGAGGAATTACTACACCAAAATAAGTACTAAAAAGTGTCGTTCAGAATAAAACAACCACTTTATTGAAAAAAGATAACAGAAAAATAAAAACAATACAATATTAGACGATTGATCACACTCCATAACAATACAATGAGGCTGCAGGAGCACGTGTAATGGTGTATCTTGTGGTCGAGAGTGCTGCACAAATTGATCATAGAGACATACATGTTAGAATGATTCACCTTATTAGTAAAAGCATAGAAAAGAAGTTGCATGAAAATAAAGGTAATTAATTAATTAGATAGCATACAATCACCTATATATACATATGCCTGTGCCTATGAGTCTCGGAAAAATAAATATATACCTGATCAACATCCAATGCCTCAGAGAAATCAATCAATCAATCATCATTGTCATATCCTACTCCAACTCCTCACCAAAAGGAACATGTTCTACAAAAAGCAAGTTACTACCCAAGCAACGCATTTGTTCAGGAAGGCAGTTGAACTTCAAGCCAGGGCACTTATGAAAGACTGCACGTCGAAGTTTAGGCATTGCACCATCTTCCAATATAATGCGTTCAACTTTCACAAATTCCATGATAAACACTTCAAGCTGGGGAAAGCTCCCAGCACTGCCACAATGAAGGATTTTTTCGGAACAATCTACTCCAAATAATTTTAAAATTTGAAGTCTGGGAATTCGTCCCAAGGCATTCATGTCTTCGTACTTCAAACCACGAAAATAAACCAAGGTAATCTTGGTAAGATTTGAAGGAAATGCAATTTTACCTAATGAAACCCTTTCATAGGTCTCAAAGTCGATTTCCAGTTTACGTAGCTTGCTTAGGCGGTCTAGGCTCCTCAAGTTTTCTTCTACTAATCGAACTTGAGAGTTACTAATCAATAAACCCAGTGTTCTCAGGTTGGCAAAGTAGCCATTGTCGAGTAAGAAACCCAGTTGTGAATCCGCATACACATAAAGTAGGGTTTGCAGATTCTGCATTTTATCTTTAACCTCTTCTGCATCTACTAATAAATGCATTCTAGAGTGACAAACAATATGCCTTAATTGCTTCAACCCCTCATCAATACTTATTTTATCTTTCTTCCAGTGGAAAGTGGACAGTACATGTAATGTCTGTAAACCCTGAACCTTAAATAACCCATATAGGCCAGCACACTGCCCTTTCAAGAACCTGATGCTTTTCAACATCTTCAGATCATCATCATTAACTAGACCCCCATAACGGAATTCTCCCAAATATAGCACGTTAACTTGGCAGTCTTCTGGAATAAGATGAGAGCATCCCTTGACACCTCCATGAACAAACAAGGAACGAGTACTTGATTGATCACGTGGTTCTACCAAACATGCATAGGATCCTATATTCTTGGGAAAGGACAAACTACAACCTTTGTTACTCTTGTTACTCTCTGATATGCACAGTTCTCGGATGAGATCATGGATCTTAACTGTTTTCACACCTTTGTCATCACTCCTCCTACTCGCCACTTGTACCAAGTTACGATCCACTAGCTCCTTGAGATATCGCTCCCCAATGTCTTCAGGTTCCATTGGTGGTGGTGCTGCTTCTTTTGATTTTCCTCCAGCATGGATTTCTGGCTTTTCTATGAACTCTTCTGCAATCCACATACAGATTAAGTCTCTCACCAAAATCTCTTCATCTTCAGGAAACGCCCCAAGATATAGGAAACATGGCTTCATTTCCTCATACAGATCATCGTAGCTAGGCTTCAACACCTCCACCATATTTTTCCTACCATCCTTGACCTCAGCAATAGACCAACAATGGAGCTCATTCTTGCTTTTTTCCCACTCCTCCTTTAATTTCTTCCTCTTCGCGACAATCCCGGCTGTGGTTTTGATAACCAATGGTAAACCGTTACAAGTTTTAGCAATTGATCTACCAATAGCTTCTAGTTCCGGAGTACATATTGTGCTGTAGAACACCTCATTGTGAAACAGTTCCCAACTTTCTTCTTCGTTCATCAAGGAAACTGTGAGATGAGGATTCTTTGACTCTAAAGCGTTGGCCACTCGATCATCTCGGGTAGTTACTAGTATCATGCTGCCATTATTGTTTCTTGGGAAACAACCCCTTAGAGCACCCCACGGGTTATTAGTGTCCCAAACATCATCAAGGACTACCAAGTACTTTTTCCCATTCAAACATTTTCTCACATTCTCCTTCAACTCCTCTTCACTTGAATTTTCATATTTATATTTGGGTGCCTTCAAACACTTGAGAAGGTTTCTTAAAACTTCGATCAACACAGGCCCTTGGGAAATGGTTGCCCATGCACGACAAGGAAATAACTCTCTGGCCTCATTGCTATTGTAGACCTTTCGAGCAAGGGTAGTCTTGCCCGACCCACCCATGCCAACAATAGAAACCACATTCCCAGGAGAATGTTCTTCCTTGAGTTGATTAATTACCATATCGAAGTCTTTCTTCAATCCCACTACATTTTCTTCCTTCACAGTAGAACCACTTCCTCCGGAGAGGTAATATTTCTTAACCACAACACCATTATCTGATACATGCTCATCTAGCACATGTTCATTTCTTGTTGTTATAATGATCCTACTACCCAAACCAAACCAATCAGTTCCTCCTGCTAGTGAATTCAATTGCTCTATGCTATCAACATCGCCCAAAACCAGAAGAACCTTTTTGTGGCCTAGTCTTCGTTTTATTTCAGCGGACCTTTTGAATGTGCTTCCAGTCATTGCCTTTACCTCTGCTCCCATCTCAGAAAGAATCGTTTCTTGTAGAGTTTCTAGGCCACGACCGCTTTCATTAGTTTTCTCACTGACATTAGAAAGAAAACTTGCAGCTACAAAGTGAGGCCTAATCATGTTATACAGCTCTGCAACAAATTTTCTTATTACATCATCATCTCCATGAATTCCCAGCATGAAACAGGACGCATGAGAATCCATCTCTAGAAGTGATTTCGCCTCTTCAAGCTCAGAATCAAGTCCAAGTGGACGACCAATATACAGAGGCAAGGGAGGAAGCTTTCGTGTGACCTCTTCAAGAATATTGTCAATAGCCGCACCCCACTGTCTGCAAAGAGCAACATACACATTTTTGTCTTAAACTTGTACCTAAGTAAACTTAGATAAACTCAGATCTAAGTAAACATTCAAATTTGAGTTAAACTCTAAGTAAACCTAGATAAACTCGGGTTTAGACAATTTGGGCTCTTGATCATTATCAAAGTATGTAATTAGGGCTCTAGATTGACAATTAGAAGTGACAGAAAATATTTAAAAAGCTTTGTGTACAGAGTTAAGAAACTAAGTACTCACGTTTTCTTACCGAATCGTTGACCATAAATCTTGCCTACTTCACACAAAGCTAACTTCCATGCTTTCAACCTGTGAGTGTATCTGCCTTTTTTTACAAGACGAGCAAGGGATGCTGCAAATGCATTTTTCTGAAACTGCACATCTGATTTTTTCACATGGAAATAGATTGGTAACACCGGCCGCTTTGTTCTGTTTTCAGAACACTCCATGATCTTGACGAGTTCATCAAGGCACCAGTGAGAACTTGGATAGCCATCACAGAGAATAAGAATTGACATCCTTGATCTTTCAATGGCTTCGAGAAGAAAAGCTTCGAGCTCCTCAGTTGGTCTCAGATCCCGATCATCTTTGAATGTTTCAATTCTTTTGTCGATCAAAGCGTGATAGAGTACGTCCGTGATATTCGGCCTTGTGGAACCTCTAAAGCTAATAAAAACATCATACTTGAAATATGACAATGGTGTTGCATCCTGATCTGATGATGAACCTGCCCAGGTAACAGTCTTTGCAAGTTTCTGGTTGCTGGTAACCGGTCCCCATGGGGCCGCCCCCCGCCACATGATACTAAAACGCCCCCCGTTCCCGCTCCCACCCTGTATCCGTGACGGGTAACGGATACCCACTGCTCGCGGGATATTCAAGTTGTCCACTGATTTTCTTAAAAAGAAATTGAAAAAGAGAGAATAATCTTCAACATGATTCCAAATGCAATCCATGTTACAAACAAGGATGTTCGTAACTCTAAAAATAACAACAAAAAATTGTCTACAATCCAGTATTGCCAGTATTACTAGTGAAATTTTAATTTGTTTCAATCCTGCATAAAAAAAAGAAGAAGAAAATATTCACAAAACAATAAAAAATACTTAAACATATATAAAATTGTATTAAAATTGCACAAATTAAACTTAAGCATACAGATCAGTACCAAAAAGATAATCTCTTTAACTGTGATCTTACAAAAAGCAGTGGTGATGATGAACATCCTTCTATTTACTCATGACTGCAGGCAATAGCAAATGTGAATTAATTCATGAGCTTGCGTTGATTGGTGAGTTTGGGACATATTAATTCTTCGCTATAGTTGCAGTACTATGAAGAACGAATGACAAATATATGTTCGTTATAAAAAAAAGACCTTGGTCATAGCTTCTTTCACCGGCAATTTTTTATGCTAATTATTATATTATTAAACTCTTGATATTAGACTTCACCAACCTTAGCTTGTTCTTTAGCATTGCCAAGTCAACATATATGGCCACTAGTTATATATTATATATAGTTGCGTGGACAATAATGACATAGTTGGTGGATCAATTCATGGCTGTGGAATATATTATTCGTTCGTATTGCAGTATATATATATATATATATATTATAAAAAGACATTAGTCATGAGAATTGCTTTCCTCCTCGATTTTGTTATACCAATTACTGATATAGACTTAACCACCCTTAGCATTGGCATGCTAAGTCAATATGGCCACCAATTAAGATGCCTCAATCTCACACTTATTTTATATGTATTCTCTAGTAGCAGTTGCAATATACTATGATGAATTTATTATTTTTTTTTTGGTGACAATATTTATAATAAAAAAATTAAGTAAAATATATATTTTTTTAATAATTAATGTTTAAAATTTTATTTAATTGATTAACCAAGCAATTCAATTTATACATACATTAAACCATTTATTTATGCACACACAAACTCAGCCACAAGCACCTTGCTAAAAACAAACACTAGCTCTGTGAATTATTGGCATTGAACTAAATCAAAAAACAAATGCCAACATGGGGAAAGATTTAGAAGTCAAAAAAGACAATCCTTTAACTGTGACTTTACAAAAAGCAATGGTGATGATGAATATCCTTCTGTTTACTCATGACTGCAGGCAATAGCAGATAAGAAACACCTTTTGGCTACCGAGGTTCTGCAGGTTTCTTGCCGTCCCTGACCTTCCTTATAACTCTCAACCTGTAATGTATATTTATTTCGTTAAAACAGATACAGATTACTCCATCCATTCACAATATTTCTATGTACACTTGACATGGGGTTTGCAAATTTTGCATTGCTTTGTCATTTGATTCTTCAGGTTCATGATATATAGTTTCATAGTCTGGATATATATAGGTTATCTCTGAAACTTAATTTCTTTGCAGTGCCTTTACTATTAAAGTGTAAAGGTGAAGGTATGGGCATGCATGCTACTTTATGTAATGCAGTGCTTATCCGATCCTTCAATCAAAGATTAATTAAAGTTTCAAATAACATATTCTCTGGTGTTTGTTAGCTATATCAGAATCTTGCTGAATAGATTAGTGTGATGACTTAGATTTATAAACGATATCCTGAGGAGCTTGCTATGCTTTTGTCCTAATACAGAGCAATGTTTTTTTGAGTCAAGAAAAACTGACATATCTCAAAGTAGACATGTGATGGAGTGATTATGAAGGTTTGCCATGATCCAGAATATAGAATGCTATACACTAAAACAATGAAATACTCATCTCATATCTATTTATAATATAAAAGAAATTACATGTCATTCAAACCTTCAACAGAACATGCACAACATAAAAGCAAATCATAATACAAATGTGTTCGAGGAATTACAATACCAAAATAATTACTAGGAAGTGTCATTCAGAATCAAACAACCACTTTATTCAAAAGAAAAAAGAAAAGAAAAACAATAAAATATTAGACGATCACACTTCATGACAACGTGTATTGTGGTCGAGAGTTCTGCACAAATTGATTATACATACATACATGTTAGAATGATTCACCTTATTAGTAAAAGCATAAAAAAAAAGTTGCATGAAATATATATATATATATATATATATATATATATATATATAATCGATTAATCGGTAACACTGACAATACATGTACGCTCATGCATCCACCCTAATATAACAACTTTTTTTTTGTGACTTAAGTTTTTTATGCTAGATTTCATTATTTTCGTGCTCAAAATTTCTGTACTAGATTTTGTTATTTCTGTGCATGACAGTAAAAACACATAGATGGATCATAAATGCATGTACACCTATATATATATATATATATGAGTCTCAGAATACCTGAATACCTAATTGGTTGACATCCAATGTCTCATAGAAATCAATCTATCAATCATCTTTGTCATACCAACTCTTCCTCCTCCTCGCCATCAGCACCATCATCATCACCAACATCCAATCCTCCTCCTCCTTGTCCTCCTCGTCATCGTCATCATCAACATCATCATCATCAGGAGCAAGGATCTTATGAAAGAACTGTACAGGCATGGCACGGTGTTCATCATCATCCTTCTCCTCCTCCTCCTCCTCATCTTCATCATCATCATCATCATCAGGAGCAGCAGCAGCATCAACAAAAGCATCATCATCATCATCAGGAGGAGCAGCAGCAGCATCATCATCTGTGGCGATGGTGGCACTAATTTAGTCCCACATCGGCCAATTTTTGTAAGCCAAGGGTTTATAACCCTTATATATAGGAACCTTATTTCTAAGGTTTAGTTCATCCCAAAAATATAGTCTCTTCTATATATTCACATATTAAAGGGATCAGCTACAAGTAGTGCTGACCGTAGACGTAGGCAAAAATTGGCCGAACTCCGTTATCAATTGGTGTGTTTTTTCCTTTCTCTCTTTTATTGTTATTTGTTTATTTATCTGTGTTATTTTGTTTAGTATTCAATATATATTGTTAGTGGGTTATTGGGTAGAAATATTTGTAGAGTAATACTGTGGTAGTAGTTTTGTCTAAGGAGGTTGGAATTAGTGAGACTGGTCTCTCCCCTCCGGCCTTTCCTGGGAATTTTATTGTTAATAAAATTCTGTCTAAGGAGACCGGATTTAAGTGGGACTTGATTGTACCTCATTCAATCTGTCCTGGGAGTTACTATAATAGTAAAGCTCATAGGATTGATTTGTATTGAAATTATCCACGTTTCCGCAACAAATTGGTATCAGAGCTTTAGGTTCGTCCTAGGCTCTGTTTTGTGTTGTATTGAATACTATTGTTTGACTTGAAATGGCAGCATCAAATCTACAAAAGAATGATACTCCGTG